>DWFV01000497.1:0-14040 GCA_018246775.1 Parelbella machaon machaon
GAGGGATTTAATTAATTAAGGGGTTCACTGTCACCAGGAAACCTTTACAAGGGTTCGTGGAGCCCAAAGTTTGAGAAACCCTAAGGTAAGGAATGTCATTACACGCAAACCATTCAAAATCCAATTATAAAATACATTTAGGCTAGGCCTTCGAAGACTTACCCCTGAAGTTTATATATTATGAACATCTTACTTTCCAGTCCCGTCAGCGCCAGAAAAGATAAAAGCATTGGCCTATTCCAGTGATTCAGTTCTCGTGAGCTGGTTGCCGCCAGTCCACCCTAACGGCATAATATCACACTATACTGTATATTTTAGGGAGGCAGGCAGGTAAGTTGTCGGTCATTTTATTATTAATACAAAAATAAAGAAAATTCTACTGATCATTGACCTACGTAGATAGCATTATGCGAAATATTTACAAATGTAACATTTTTGAAACACTTCAGAAACTGCTCGTCTCTATTCCACATAAAGCATGGGCTAGTACACTTACTAGTAACTTAGCAGTAAATAAAGTAATTGACATAGTATTATAATTATGGTGTATTTATTATGAGTATTCAATTAATATTTTCAGACTAGGCAAGCATTCAAGTTTCACCGTAACTTCTGATATGAATCCAGAGATGGAGCTAATGTTTCAAGTGAGGAACCTTATGGAAAATCAACTGTATGAGTTTTGGGTATCGGCCACGACCGGCTCTGGGGAAGGAGAATCGACCCTCGTGGTGGGGCAAGGACCTAGTGGAAGAAGTGAGTATCTTTTATATTTGAAAAGGATTTGATGATTTTACTTCCATGACACTACTGAAGAGACTGTTTCATACTTGATATTTCGTAAAACGACAACTGCAAAGTTTTTCAAGAATAAATTTCACCATAACTATTTTGTCTTTTTCTGCTAGTTGATTTATTAACTGTTAGTATTTAGCTTTTTTATAATTTCCATGAGTAGCCAAATATAACTGAATGTAACCAACTTTTTTTAAAATTAAAATAAACGATCAATCTTTTCGCTCGTAACTACGTCTACGCTGCAGTCCCGGCGCGCATCGCGTCGTTCGGGGGCGTGCGGGCGGTGCGTGCGGGGCAGGCGGCGCTGCTCGCGTGCACGTGCGTGGGCGCGCCCGTGCCGCGCTCGCGCTGGTCTCACGGCCGCGCGCCCGTCACGCACCACGCCTACTACCAAGTCACGCGCGCCGGGCACCTGCACATTCGAGGTGACGTTTTACACTTCCAGCTAGCATTGTACGGAAGCTGTGAGTCTACTGATGGATGTCTACTGGATTTTATTAATATTATAATATAATCGCACGGCTGATTTGTGTGCTGACATTGTGTTGCACCGACTCAGTAATCAATTACGAAGTGAGAAAAATGCAACTTCAGGCAACGTTCATACTAATGTACGCACTCATATACCTTCTGCTTCTGTTACACAATGCAACCTACTGCAACCGATCCAAGCAAACATAACATCTTTGATTTTGCTCATTTACGAATTGACAATGCTATTTTAACACTCAAGTAAGGATTTCATTGAGGAATTTGTGTAAGTACAGAAAATAAACACTGTAGTAGCGTCGTCTTACTTTTCCTCTACTAACAAATCAAACTATTCACAACGGATAAATATATAAAATACAATGAGATTTGTCAAATATCCCTTAACAAATGAAATAGGAAAAATTTACGTAGTAATCAACAAAATTACATTGCAGAAGTAAACGATCAATCTTCCGGCAACTTCACCTGCACAGCGAGCAACAGCATTGGCGAGGACTCCATAGTGTACACGGTGTCGGCCGTCTTGCCGCCGAGCGCCCCCGCACTATCTCTGCAGTACACCACGGCTAGCAGCATCAAACTGCACTGGAGACTGCCGGCTGATAACACTCAACCAGTATTAGGTAAAATGTTTCTCTTGTCCTGGACGCATAGATTAAAAACTGTGTATAAACCTTTTTGTGGAACCAACATTGCCAGTCTACTTACTGAGGAACTAATTATGTTTTAACAAAATGTGTCCTATAAAAAAATTATATAGGTACGATTTAAAAGAAAACGTCGGTATTTTTGTACAAACTACCAGAAAATTCAATTTAAAGTGATACAATGATAAATAAAATTACTTACTAATTGAAGAGCATTAAAGAAAGCATATCCACATCCGTTATCTAGTATTAAGTAATTAAGTTAATATCAACTTCCAGGGTATTTGTTGCACTACAAACAAGCGGCAGATACAGAGTGGCACAGTGTAGAAATATCTCCAGAGGTCACCACATACACGATGGACATGCTTAAGTGCGGAACTACTTATAACGCAAAGATCCAAGCGCAGAATAAAATTTCTTTGGGACCCCCCAGTGAAGTTTTGACTGCGAGCACCAGGGGTGGACGTAAGTAAAACCTGGTATAGGTACCTTTTATCCAACGAATAATATAAAAAACAAGCACATCAGCCCAACGTCAAGAGTTTTATAATTTACATCGTCATCATCATCCTAGAATTTAAACGGACTTAAATCTTTACATTACAAACATTGGTCTAGTCAGTTCTCAAAAATTGTCTTAGTTTTTCGACAAAATCTGATCGGTTCAACTTATTTTGTGACATTCTTTGGCTTGAGTCAAATATAAAATTTAATTTAGCTATTCAAGAATAGTTTTTAAAAAGAAAGTTGAGGAAAAAGGCAGTACAAAATTATAGACATACCACAGTGCCTTAGAATTTCCTCAGGAATGTCTAGTATTTATATAGTTATATTATACTGTTTATGACTCAGTTAACGTCCTACATAATTTGAGTTTTAAATATTTATTGCAATGCAGCAATAGCCACTTGGTTAAGAATTCAGCCTCTCACTCCGGGGGTGCTGGGTTCAAATCCTCTTTACAAAAGTGCGTTTTAAGTTTAAAAATCACTTGCTAACGGTGAAGGAAAACATCGTGAGGAAACCTGCACACTTTAAAATTTACAAAAAAAAAAAAACTAAGGCGTGTGAAGTCTGCCAACCCGCACTTGGCCAGCGTGGCAGACTAAGGCCTTAACCCTCTCAATATGAGAGGAGACCCATATTCCAACAGTGGAATTACAAATGGGTCTATTATTATTATTATTATTATTATTTATTATATTTATTGTAGGCCCCAAACCGCCCAAAGCGGAAGAACACGTGCACATGAATGCGACGGCCATAAAGATCAACTTCTACGCATGGAGGAACGGTGGATGTCCTATCCTAGGCTTCCGTATCTCTTATCGACGGATGGGTGATGAGCATTGGATTAAGGTACGAAACAGATGAAGAACTGCCTAAACGTGACACCATGGTAGGACAGGAATTATTCCTATAGTTTTGAATAATATCTAGGTAGCATTGTTAGAAATGGTCGTCCGACATCAAAGGATCAATTTCTGGTGATAATATTTTGAGTTCGGCTATTCGTGACAATTTATCGAAATCTCGTTTCAATACGCTTCAAAATCTACTATGGTCGTTAATTTCAAATCTTGCATGTTCACTTTCACATTTTTAAATTTACAAATCCTGATAGGTCGGCGAAGCCCTAAGTGTTGCTAGTCACGTGGTGGGAGAGCTGTCACCGGGTACCTGGTATGAACTGAAGGTGGATGCCTGGAGCGATGCCGGTACAGAGACAGTCACGCTTCTGGCTGACACGCACACCTTAACTGGAGGTACATATGTATTTGCATGAATAAAGTTTCTAATGTATTTCTCCTATAATTAACATGTCATTTAAACTCGTAATATTTGCTTAACAGCATAGTTGGGTATGTTGATAGCATTCCCAAAGAACAATAATGAATCGAATTTTTAATCTCAGAAATATTTCATTTCCAAACAATTTTTTTAAATATTTCCGCCTATTCTAAATGGTCGTTTGCTAGGTCGCATACCTCCGCCCAGTACTGCGACGCCGACGACGGGAGTGGCGCGCACAGCCGCGCTGCGCACCGTGCTGGTGTCGTGCGCGGCGAGTGCGCTCGTCATCGTTGCCGCACTCGCTGCCTTGCTGTGCTTGCTGCATGGGAAACGAAAGTGAGTTTCATTGTATATCATAATCATATACCATTAGCAGTTTTACTGAATCACACTACAAATGATATTTACATAAATTTTTAGCTTCTTGTCTATGCATTTTTTCGAACGCTAGTTAGCGTTAGTAAACATTTCCAACGGCCTAACAATTTCAACACTTACAACATTGTGAGAATATCTATTTTGTGCTCTTTCGCAGATTCTACTGCTTTTCAAATGATCACTACCTGCGTGAAAATAGGAAGCTTAGCGAAAGTAACGAAGCTGAAAGAGAAAAGCTAAGGGAAGGACAAAAGCTATACTCGTCTTCCTCAATTAATGGAAATGAAAAATCTAATGATGACTCCTCAGGTATAAATGCCTTCTTTATTTTCGTTTATAATTTGTCTTTCAATTTATTTTAACAGTAACGTACATAACATGGTGATTTGATATGCCGATGTTTATACAGCGGAGCTATACGAGATCAGTCCATATGCGACGTTCGGTGGAGGTGCAGGCGGAGTGGGCGGCGCCGGGGGAGCGGGCGCGCACTCGCTGCAGTTCCGCACGTTGGCGCGCCGAGACGACGACGCCGCGCCGCCACACCGCCGCCGCCGCCGCGCCTGCGACCACTACAGATACGGTACGACAATTACGTAATATATCATCTTGTTTTATGATTTTGTAATATATCGTCTTGTTTTATGTAATACATCATCTTGCTTTACATTCCACGAATCATTTTGCACCGAATTCATTCCACTCATATCATAGTCATATTATAAAGTCAAAAAATTCAATCATAATCAAATCTAAACTAACATCAGCTCATATTCACCGTTTCAACAGTCACCATACTGATCGAATCACAATTGAATCACAGCCCCATCTCATGGTTCCTCAGACGAGTCAAGTCTCTCAAAATGCTCGACAGTGGAAGCACGGCACCGGATGCGCGCCGCGTGCGCTCCGGCCGCGTGTCGCGAGCGCTCCGACTCCGACGACTACAGTGACAGCGCCGCCAACACCACGACTAAAGGTATCTTAATTATGTAAAGTTAACCATTTTAAGTCTGATATACTGATTACGACAGAAATAAATCGCTAAAATTTTTATCGATAATAATGATTAATAATAATAGCCCTCTATAAGTACATAATGTATATGTAAATGTAATAATGATGGTGCTTATGTATCATAGAAGCTACTTTTGATACTCAGCCATCTTATATTAAACATACTGAAAGAAAATAATTGATTGCTTACTCTGCGCAGGGTCCGGGTCGGGCGGCGGCAGCGCGTACGGCAGCGGGCGGCGCACCGCCAGCAGGTAGACCAGGTACCTCCCCGCACCCCCCCGCACACACCCCGCCCACGCCCTGCCGCCACCACACCTCATACATAGAAACATGACCACGCTGATTCTTAAATCGCACCGGTCGCTGAACGTGTTGACTGTCAATGGCCATAACAGAATTCTACTTGCCATTTTATTTTTGTATTTCTCGACGATCTACTTCGGTTTTAGTATTATATAGATATGTAACTTGATAAAATAGATAGTTACATTAACATAGAAGCTAATAGTAGATACCTATCAGATTTCGCTTCTCTATTTAAACGCGTATGAAGTAAACAAACTTATTAATAGTACATTAAAATGTCCTTAGAACTGAATGCACTATGTAATTTAGAATTTTCTTCCCTCATTTCATAAAATATAAGTATCTAACTACATTATTATACTTTTAATAGACATACTCTAAGCTTGCTTCACTCCAATGTTAGTTATATAAATATCTGATGTACCACGTGCTAGCATTTTCAAAAATAGAATAACTTTAATAATCTGAAGTACATACTTCCATCGCAGTGGGGGACAAAATGGGAGCGACGCCCTCTCGGGGAGCTTCGCCCCCGTTCCGCCGGATATATCATCACTAATTGATAAGTAAGTGTTTCAGTAGTGAATACGTTTTTATATAAAAAACATATTAAAATATAAAAAAAAATATTAGATTACAATTAATTATAAGGGTTTCTTTTTGAAAGAGCTTCTTGCTCAGTATTCACAGGTACCAAATATTTGATACCAGAAATCTTGATTCCAGATACCAGCAACGAAAAGAGCAGGAACGTCGGGAGTGTACGATACATGTATAACACTTGAAACGCTGCGTAGATTTTGTAACGCGTAATATTTGCCAACTCACTAATACCCACTCATCATCTGATTGTCGTCTTTTTTTATAAAAAAAAAAACCTTTCTATATTACTATGCTCAAATTTCTTGCAGTTTAACAAGTTATAAAATTAACGAAAAACAACTTTATAGTGTAAAAATGGTAAATGTAAATACCTGATAACTTACAAAGTTCTCGAAATTTCTCCGCGCAACATTCATGCATCCTATTTCTCGACTGACGATTTAAGACATACATAATGTTTGTAAAAAAAAAAAACTTTTTTGACATAGACGACGCTGGCCAAAACTACCAATATATAGTTAACTTGAATTTCTATTTACTAAATATACCTTGCGGTAAAGTCCAATCGATGTTTTCATATAACTAGGCAGTAGTGCGTCAATGCGCTATGAAAATTGTTTTAATTTTTATAAGTACTTATTGAAACGATAAAAAAACAATGGCTTAAACAATTTTGTAATTTCGTCCTAAGAACAAATTCCCCATCTGCTTAGTGTTAAGAATTATATTGTTATACCTATAGATGATATTTGAATAATGTGATTTATTTAAACGCTGTTAAATGTGACAGTTTTAGATTTTAAATGTGGTACCTAAACAAACTGTATATAGTAGAAAAATATTTATAGATAATCGACTTGGTTTGCTGTGAGGAATCATTGATGTCATTAAATGACAACGCGTTCATTTGGTTTAACCCCTGCTTGTTTTATGATCCAGCTACATCTGTCATTACGTCATAAGTTATTGAAGCATCGTGAGAGGGACAGAATTTGTCTCATATTTATGACACGTTCCGTTTTAAATTCAAAATTAGCTTTTTAAATTGAGCTTCATAGTCCGTTTGATAACTTGTAAAAGGTGGTAGTATTTTGATGAAAAAAAAGCTACAAGTAAAATAAACTCTCACGACACATTGATAAAGTTACATTAAAACTAATTTTATGTAAAATTTAGAAAATGTTTGTCACATTCACGTGTCGCGATGACTGTCCTGCTAGTCACACCGTTAGAGACCGGAAGGAACTTGAACATTATAAACAATCGATAGATGTTAGAATTTAATTTCATGTTGTTTTAAGGTTAACTCATTGAACCAATCATTTGTAAACGTAAGTATAATCAACATATTTATTCAATTTTTTGTACAATTCTTTAGCATATTTTTTAATATAAAAAATATAAAAAAATAACATGTTTATTTGAAATTAAATAGTATTACACCTTTATGCCAATATTGTTCAAGATATGATAGTAAAGATATATTTAATTTATTTTTTATATATATAATTTTTTTTTTATTATTATTATTTGAAGTGACCAAAGCATCTTACAATTAGGCATAAGTAAATCTTTTATGCAGTAATCTCGCAGCAAACTAAAAAGCATAGATATTTTTGTGAACATCTGTGTACGAATACGCATTGTCTTAAATAATTAGTACAGAGAAACGACTATTCACGTGTTAAATGTCATGTTCATATAAAATTAATATATTCTAAAAATCAGTTTAAAATATTCTGCTAACTGGTTGTAGTCGAAACTCATCTATTAATTCGTCTGTCAACTTGACAATGTTGCAATTATTATGGCTAGTACATAATAATTTTGAACGGTTATTCTAGCAAGATTTTAGATCTTACAAATTGGAATTTCTACCATTCGATTTCATAGTTTAAAGAATACTGTTTTGTCTTGACGGCGGATTATAGTTATTAAAGTCGACTGAGAATCGAGAATATATAAATTTCGCAAAGTTTTGCAGATGGACGCAAAAATGTCAAAAATAACATTAGTTGTAAAATTTAACAATTTAAAATTAAAACTTAATCTTAACACGGCTGTTCCAAACCGAAAAAGATACATATCATTATAATAGACTGCTAATTTTTAAGTGATTCGTAATTCTTTTACTGTATTGTTGATTAATATAGTTGTTTAGCTATTAATTATACACTATTGTATAAAAATCTTTCTATATACATGTTGTGTAATAATAAAATTATTAATATTAGGACGAAGAACGGAAATAAAAATGTGTGTTGTGGTAAGAGTAATATTGAATTTTTATTGACCCCCACTCTATTTCTAAGACGTTTATACATATTTGATGTTTGGATGATGCTTAAAATGGCAAACTAACATTCGACATAATGAAAATCATAACTACTAAAATACAAGTACATACAGCATGTCTGCGTAATAGTCGATTAAATAATACTACTATAATAATAATATAGTCGCGTAGAGATATTTGGCACTCGGTAATTTCTGCCTACCCCGCAAAGGGCCTAGCGTAAGACCATAATAATATGAGTAGTAAATAGCTTACAATTTAAAGAAGAAATATGATCTATATTTTAGTCAAAACTGGGAAAGAAAAGTCTTACGCCTGACTATAGAGTCATGCACTGAGCGCACCTATTAATTGATTTGAGAAATAGCTTAACCATTCCAAATTACATACTTAGCGGTAAAACTATTTGTCGAGACGAAAGATGCACGAAGAGTCGGTAGCAGTTAAATCTCGAAAGATATAAATAAAGTGCCGAGCTATACTTCTATATACATCATCATTATGCGTTCTACATGCAATACATGACGTAAATGCTTTGGTGAGTAAATAGGTTGTTTTTTTCACTTCCACATCCTAGGTAATAAACAATGTTCATTATTAATACGCCTTGTTTCCGCCATCTATTGAATACTAAGCTTTTTCTACTGGATAGTCAGCTTTGGAAATAATGTAAGCAGTAAACGTTTTAAGTAGTCTACCCTTGTTTTATGCAACTCTTTAAGAAGTTGAAATATTTTGTAGGACGAATATATCAGGTTTATTCAAGCACTCCTAGATATATTTGTCTATAAAAAGGTACATGGTGTGATAATATAGGAATTTACCTAGCTTTTAAAGATTTTTACTTTATCTTTCCAAACAAACAGAGTTCTGCATTGTTGGTGCTGCATGACAATATACATCTTAAGAATTATTTCTTTTTCTGTCACTTCAGACTCAGACAATAGCGTATTTGTCGATAAAAAATTATTTGATATATATGAATGTATTAAAATTAAAGGTTGTTAAAACTTTAATTACAATTAATGTCTTTTTCTGTAAAATTATTCGTACTTGCCATACGAGCATAGAATAATCGAGCTACGGTAAATATCTTAAAAAAGAGTTATACTCGTACTACTCTATAAAATACAGCAAAATATATACAATTTTACTGCGTATTAATTATCATCCAGCATATTTCTCCGTCATTAAACATTGGTCTTCTATCAAAACCGGTAGCATAAGTTCTGCCGTCCTAGCAAAAGTAAGAAGTGCACACATTTCAATGGTCATAAAGAACAATATTGAGAATGTTAAGTCGCGCAGGTTTCATAGTAATGTTTTCAATGGTCGTTATATTAATGATCTTCAATCTTTAAAATATACATAGCTATGTAAAGTCAGGAAACAGTCAGGGGGGTGGCACCAGGATTTGAGCACTAAAGCCTTGCTCAATGTAGTCCTTCAAAACATGTTCTCTATATTTTAAAAAATCGAATTTATATGATATTTGTATAAATTTTTGAAAGGGCTTTAACTTGAAAACTATTTTTAATATTATTACGTTTCATTTTTAAGTAGTACACCTTAACACTTAATTTTTAAGTTGATCCACTAGCACAATTGAAAATTGAATTGCAATCATGCCTGGATTGGTAAACGAACTTATTATTTGCAATGATAAACAAATAAATATAATATTTACTTATGCTCATGATGAGGAAAAATTTTAAAGTTCGAAATGTCTTTTAGATTACGCATATTCGATGGAAACATCGATGTTTATCTAGCGAGTTAGGAACACTTGCAAACCAGCTGACATCCCTAAGCCATGGGCTCATCACTAGTCACTACCCATTCTCATTTGTAGAGACCGAGACGTCAGCTTTCTTGCTATAAGCCTAAAGTAATCCTTTATTTCACCCGATATTACAGTGATATTGTGAATTGTGACGTTAATAATATTAATCGCGATCTCAAGGCTGTGAATTCGTTCGTTATTCACTAAAAATCTAGTGAAGAGAGTACAGTTTATGTATTGTTTTGGTTTCATTCACGTCTATTGATTTATTGTAAGCCACTGACCTCCTTGTCGTATTTGTAATGTTATACGAGTAAATAATTAATAATTACGCGGATAATCTGCGCAAACGTTTACGACATGTGTTACTGGCATACATTTTAATATGAAGGTTTTAATCGAAAAAGAAAATGGTTGTGTTGTGTCTAGATGTTAGGATTTAGTGCGTTGTAAATTAGTTGAAAAGTTGTTATTTCGTTATGGTGTGTAAGTTTCACAATGATGACGCCTATTGAGGAGAAGCGAGATGAAAAGGTGATAATTTTTTGTAAAATTCCATTTTGGCGTTTTCACTTACAAAAAGTTAATATAAACGTAACACTAAAATTTTCAAACACAGGATTAATTGCAAAATCAACTATGCTGTACAATTTTCCTTTAATCACACACAAAACTCTGGTTTATGGTTTTGTTCAGGTAATTTGTCAAAGAAATGGTTCATCTATAGTAAAATCCATGAATTTAATCATCAACTGAGTCTACAAAAAAATATAGGAAATGTGAATTATCCTGAGGAATTATTTATCCTCTGTTGCACAGTAACACAGTGCCACTAATGTCTTCATTTAAGCGTAAAGTTCTATTTCTCTTCTGTTACCAGACTAACAAACACTAAGCAACATATCAAATGGTCTTTGCAGTCTATGCTGATATTCATTATTGATAATATTGGAATTTTTGAAATAACATTGGGCCCAGCTTAAACTCTATATTTTTAAGAGTGCACATAGAGCTTTCCTTCAAGACTGGCAAAGAATTGGCCACTCTTGGGGGTGTGACCACTTTCAGGTGGCCATTAATATTAGTATTGGCCTAAACTCACTTTCAAATACAATATATTGATATAGAGCATAGTTTTATTTTAATTCTGCTTAGTTTCTGAAACCAACCTTAGATCACCCTTAGACCTTAGATACTCCAACCTTACATTAACTGTGATTGGCTTCAATTTAATTTATGATAAAAATAAATTATAATTTATTTATTTTTTATTAAAGTAAAAACTCTCAAATTGTACATACTCAATAGACCGTAGGACTGTTACTCCCATAATATAATTAAATCTCTTAAATATATATATGTGATAGATTCCAAGGCATGGCTAAATCTGATTACATGTTAGTACACTACATATTAATACCAAAAATGTCTTAGGAATTGAAGAGAGCCTATACCAAAATTAATAAATGGCTGATAAACTATTCATGACAATTGGCAAATAAATATTTATATTAATCTGTAAAATTGGAGCTCAATTAATTTATACCTGCCTAGTTGGATGAGTGGTTGCAAGTCCAACTGCTGATCGGGAGGTACTGGGTTCAAATTCCAGGTCAGGTATTATTAGATATTTCTAACTTAAAATTTATATTAGTGACTCGGAGTCTGAATTTGTGCCCAGTGTATGACAATAGGCTCACCACCTCTTCCATGGGATGTCAACATAACTGGTGAAATGTGAAAGTGTACTACACGCCTCTGCCTAAACCTTCGGGGATTACAGGCATGACGTTACGTTTTTTTAATTAATTTATTTTTTACTCTATTGTATCTTAAGAATATTTACTTGTAGAGTACACTCATATTGATGATGACATCGGTTACTCAAGCAGCTAGTTCCATTTTTAACCTCTGACTAAACACATGTTATTTAACATTGAGGCTTCATTAGACTTATCAACTGTCTTATCACCTTAAGCTTGTTTTTTTGAAGAGTGAAAATGAATAGGTATAGACATGTATAGCCACACAAGAGTTATTAGAGAAGTTAAAAATACTTGACATAGTGATTAAAATAATTAACATCAGATATGTAAAACAAATGTACACTATTATTTGACCATTATTTTTGGCCTTCATTTTTATGCATCCTTTTTATCTTTGTTTCTGATTTCAAATAGTCGACTTAAAATAAATCACAGATACTCATATTTTGCTATCGTTGATGTGCAAGTTGGGGAGGTGGCATATGTAAAATAATCAATGGTTATCTATGAATTTAAAATCTATAAAAAAGTTTATCGTTCAGAATAAAAAAAAAATTGTTGTAATCTTTGTACTATTTTAAAGGGAATGGTTTAATGTTGGACACATTAAAAATATACAAATCTCACTTACTTTGGTTTAAATATAATTGCATGTTACATAATTGGATTTATTTTCAAAACTATTAATAACTTTTTAAAATAGTTCTCATTGTAAACATATGTAAGTATATACATACATAGTTATTTTCTTATCAATATTTATTATTTCCTCTACACAGTAATTTAAGCTATGTTTAACAAACATGAAGAAACAGAATTATTAAAAAAAGTAGTCTTCATATCATTTATAGTAATTGTCATTACTTAATGGCATATAATTTATAAGGCTTCCCGATAAATCTGTTTCACGAGCTTATCGTGTACACATATAGAATTACCAAGCCTATCAGCTTTTAAAGTGTGGGATGTCTATGCCTATGGAATGGGGTTGAAATGTGTCAACAATCACTCCATATTACATGTGGCTATACATTCCAGAGTCATTGCTCTGTTAAGCCTGTTATGTGAGAAGTATATAGTGGAAGGCATATATGTACTATGCTTAGAAAAATGTTTGACCCGATATATAAAATTGCCTTGCTTTATGTCAGTTGCATTCATTCAGTCAACTGTAGCTATTGTAACTCCTGAGTTTATGTAAATGGTTTATTTGCTTTGGAGTGTTTTGTATGTTTCCAGTGTTTAATTTTTTATATAAACATATCATTTTATGATTATCATAATGGGGAAGGTAGGATTAATCATATTTTGGCATTCCAATAAGTTATTTTATATGTATGATGGTATATTTGTTTTACACTTGATGACAACAGAATTACTGCATTACTTAAATCGATTTTTCATTAAATTTGCTACCAGCTCAAATAATGTATTAATAAACCCATAACCATTACCATCTGCACACAACACCAAATTAGTCTAATTCCATTGCCGATATTTTGTGAATTAATTTATGTTAGTCTTGTAATCATAAAGAACTATTTGTGTACATTTTATAATTATCGATACATTTCTTCTTCAGAATGGGTCATCTCTAAAAGCCACAATTATTTGTTGCCACTATTAGCATGGCACGTTAAATATTGCCACTATTTGTTTTGTGTCTGTCGTAGATCCGCACAGGCATGGTGCAGGTGTCGGACGGTAAGTCGCGGCCGCGGCCCGCGCGGCTCGTGCTCACTATGGACGCGGTGACGGTGCAGCGCGAGGCGCCCGTGCCCGCGCACCCGCCCAGGGACCGCTCCGTGCCGCATGCCAGGGTAAATAGATTTAGCACAACATTTAATAGACTTGCCACTTCTTCTATGGGACATAAACGTAACTTTTGAAACGTGGGTGTGTACTACACTCCTCTATGTATCTCTTCGGCGATAACAGGAATGTAGTTATAAAAAGTGATAGAATTATTGGGAATAATATAGTCACAATCAATCAATAAGTTTGACGTGAAAACAACGGACATCTTAATGATTCAGAACGAAGTAAACTCGAAAATTGGGGCATGGTGCTTTAGTACTATAAGTATAGTTAATCATTTAACGCACGGTTCGGAATCCGATGCTTTTATGTCAGAACGTAAAACGCTCAAGAAAG
>DWFV01000498.1:0-14038 GCA_018246775.1 Parelbella machaon machaon
TGATGGATAAGCGTAGACAGAAAATTATATTTTTAATCGATTTAACGGATTATAGAAATGCTTATACAATGCAAACGGTGATAGATACGGGTGCCGTGGGAAACAAACACTCATCTATCATGACTAAATAGGTCAGAAACGTGCTGATAGAGGAGTAAGAAGTGTCCGCGACCGGTGTACGTGTATGAATGGAGATGAAAATAACAGAAGCACGTCAGGTCTCTGATGATAGAAATATTTGGCGCTCGCTGCTCTCTGTCTACCTCGCATAGAACCTGGCATGACGATGTAATAATAACAAAACTGTTATTCGATATAATAACAACCACTACCTACCTATTCTCACTAGGAGAGAGCAAGCGAAGTGGAGGGCGGAGAAATTACTACAAATTGCACTTTTTCAGAAGGAAGTCTTTCCTGCCCCCCCTCCATCCCCCTTTCCCGGGCTACGCCGCAATCCCGTGAATTCAAAAAATAAGGTTGACTGCGACCACAATGCACTTTAAATCAAAGCGTATATGAGTAAAAAACAGAACTATAATGCAGTAGTTTTCTAAATATATTCAACATATGTACAACCGAGCAAATGAGAACAGCGTTAAAGGACCGTTAATAATTTTTATATATATGGCTTCTTACGAGCAGGTATTTATCTAAAAACTTATTTACACTACTAATTATTATAAAATCTTCAGTAGAATACTACACTTAAGTGATGCAAAATATTTTTTAATGTCTCTGCCCATTCTCCCATGCACATTGATATGATAAATAAATATGAAAGTGACTTTGTCGGTCTTTCTGTCCGTTACATGTCACGTCAAGCCAGCTGAACCGATTTTGTTGACATTTGATATGTGTATGACTTGTTCTCTGAGAAAGCACACAGACTTAGAATACTTTTTTGATAAACCCCAAAAATTAATAAAACATGAGGTGAATAAGGAATGAAAAATTCTAGGGTAATATTTATATAACTGCCTTGTTGGTATATTGGTTGCAAACGCAAGCGCTAAGCAAGAGGTCCTGGGTTCGAAGCCGGATCAGGTAAAGTACTTTTAGTTTTTTCAAAGTTGAAATTCTCAGTGGTATCTCACCCCTTCGCTACAGCACATAAAACATAATTAATGAAAAGTGGGAGTACCTCAATGCTCTGCCTACCCTTCAGAGAAATACTAATGTATGTTATATCATTTACATTACCCTACGAACGAACGAAGTTTATAATAATAATTTGTTGAAATAAGATCACATATAATCTCATAATGAAATCTCAAAATCGTCACCATGGAGCATTTCCAACACAAATATGACACGTTGTGGTGCCGATAAGTATTATAGACGGCGATAAAGATCACGTACTGCACACGGCGCAAACATAAAGTTCTGCCGTTGCATTTCGTTAAAAGAACAGTAATTTTCTTTTAAGAAACTTCATTGCCATATTATATCTCACCCCAGATCCCCCAAATCACAGGCAGAGAGACATCTTGTGCCAGATATTTCTCTCCTTAGATACCTGACGTGCTTCATTCATATCTCTCTTGAAATATTTTCATAACCTTTTGGACTTAGAACTAAGTTTATAACTTAATCAACTTAAAGTACTTTATAATTAACACATATATACAAACACATAAAAAATAGTTTATTTTCAAACGGCAGGACGAATTTAGATTTTCAGAACATAGTAATTTATCATTGTGGAACGAACATAATCAAAAACATCAATACAATCTATGAAAATTGTCTCTGTTCTAAATGTGTGCTAAAGAATCAACATATAACGCGTTTATATGTAGCAAGCTAAACACTTCACCATTATAGTCGGCAGGTGTCATCGATCCCAATCGTAACACGATACGTCTAACCTTAATGGTGTCGTATGTTAAATAAAGACCTCAAAAAAATGCGGAGTTATTAAAAATAATGCAACGGCTACCTCGGAAGCGTCTAGTGAGCCAAAGATCCTCGGTTCGATTTTCGAGTCGGGTAAATAATGATTGCATTTTTCTAACTTGTAAGTCCCAGTAGTAATACGACGTCTGCCCTTACGAGCATTCGTGGCCGGTGCATGTCAATAGGCTGCCCCCAATTACACAGGATATATGACTAGTGAAAAGGGGAGTACTACACACCGGTGGCCATCTCTTCGGGCCAATACAGGTGTGACGTTATGCTATCCAATGACTAGGATACTCACTAAACTAAAAGGTACACTTTAACCGCAAAGATACACGTACCCATCCAACTAATCTCGCGGAAATTTTTATAAAGGCCCTCATTATTATGTGTCAACAAGCCGACGTCTAAACTCGGGCGTTTTATCAGAACAATGTGGAGCCCACGGGCTTAATAATCGAGGGCACTCGATGGAGGGTGTATCGGGAGGGCACGCCGTTTCTCGCCACTTAAACACGTCACCTCTGTTTATGATAGCTCCCAGTGGCCCAACCACCGCCACTACTTAAAAGTGTCGTTAGTTCGTCTTTGAACAATGCAATGTATAAGAGTGTTTTAAAGCTGTCTTAACAAATGTTCTCACACTTAACACTGCTTCTTATGCAAATAAAAAGTTTTTATATGACAAAATTATTACAAGAACCAGAGGAACAGTTGTGTTGAATCATTCATGTGATTCAATTCTCATAATTTTATTTTACAAACCTTTTTTAAACTAAGCAATTTTTTATTATGTTATTATATTGTTTCACATTGTTATCAATTTGTATATTTTAGATGCTTCTTCAATTATAAATAAATAACATCACATCTATATTTGCCCTCAAGGAGGTAGGCTGAGGAGAGCAGTAGACATACTACATTCACCTGTAATGTTATTTGTATGTCCCACTATGGAGTACAGGGTGACCCTATTGACATACATCAGGCACAAATATAGGCTCAGAGCTCCTGCTAAAAATTTTAAATTATAAAAACCCAGCAATACCAAACCAGCAGCTTAATGGAACCTAGGTTGTTTTGTTCAGCAGTTGCGATTTTTACCACTCAAATAAGCAGACATAGATTAATTGGTTTGATCACACATATCAATTAATTAATATTATCCATAACAATTATAATTAGTTAATGTGTTATCAAACCCACTGTTTTGTTATAAAATTTTTTGGTTTATCCTCTTAATTAATTAAGTTAATTATATATTTCATAGTAACATACACTTTTGTTGCACACTAATCCAATCTGTAATACTATCATTATTCATATTAATTATTTTCTTCTAACTCTCAATTTAAATGGCGAAAGATATCTGGACAATAGAAAATCTATCAGATTTACAAATTTGACATTCTGAATTTAACATAACATCACACCTGTAACTTACCAAAGAAGTAGGCAGAGTGTAATACATTCCCGGAATTCATCAGGTATGTTTCATGTTCAACCATAGAATAGTGGGTAGAAAGCTTATTGCTAATCACTAGTGATAAACCTATTCAATATTAGGTGACTAAGAAAACTATGGCCACTGGATCAATTCTTTCAACCCTCACTTATTGCACCACTACTGGACATGGCTCCTTCAAAATGAGAGGGTTAAGGTGATGCTGGACAAGTGCAGGTTGTCAGACTAGTTGACAAATAGACACAAAAAATAAAACTGATGATTACAATGTTTAAAAGCAGACAATTTTTTATTTCACTGTCTTAAATATCATTCAAATTTCATAAATTTAACAATACCTTTCATATCAACCAAAACCTTTCATATAGTGTTACTTTAATACTACCAAAAACCTTCCTAAAGATACAGGTTTTTTAAAAACTGTGATAGTACTATTTAATATAAAGCATGTAAAAATAGAAGGAATTAGTTTTCAATTTCAGAACTAATTAATACAAATAATTGGGCAATCTTTGCCCTAAATTTATTTCATTATTTGTTCACCTTAATATATGCTACAACTCACAATTTTCATCAATCTTTTTAAATATACTCTCCACAATTAAAAAAAAATGTATCGCCATAAACTAAATTACTGTTATAATTCATCTTTTGCATTTTGGAGGGCAATAAATAATAAATTTATAACCAATTGTCATTAGTTAATGTTCTTAGTGTTCAGCATTAAAACTGTGGAATAGATAATAAATGAACATACATATATATGAAAAATATTAAATTAATTTATTTTTTATGGTCATTTAGAAAAAAAATATCAATAATACTGCCCTCATATACTAGTAACTGCTGGAAAACTTATGGCTTTTGATAAATTTCAACTGTACCTATGTAACTAAATATTGGTTTATTATACAAACATTACAAAATTTAAGTATGATTTTTTTTGGTATGGAAAATATAGATTTCCAGTTTTCATTATAAGTTAAAATTGTATACTCTATTTACTCTCTATAATACTTTAAATTTATGCAGGTATATTTAGGTTTATTAACAACTAAATTGTCAAATTATAAAGATCATATATGGATAAAACCCAAAATATTAAATACCAAAAATTACTTTCGTTGATTTACAGACAGTATCGTCAAATGATTATTCTAAAAATTGAAACATAATATAATGTTTTTATACTTGTGTGGAGGATTGGAAAAATGGTAATTCAGATATTCTAATTAGAAAACAAAATGTTGTTAGAAAACAGACACCTACTGACCTTATAACAGCGTCACGTTTTCTCCAGCTCCGTGCGATCCGGTTTGCCACATCAGTGCGGATACAAGCCACATAATAACCGAATACGAATATCACAACAATGCACTTTCCACAACAATCAACTACTCATACGCTATTATTTTTAATTCAATATCCTTAGCACTGTACGCCCACAAATAGCGGACCGACACAAACAGCATTCAGTCGGAAGCTTAATTTCTATAGACACAAGAAATGTCAATAATTCAGACCAACAGCTATGAAAAATTAAGTACACACAATAAATTTGTTTAGAATAACTTATAAAATGTTTACTTCTATATTCATGTTACAAATCAACCAAAACTTATATATCAATCACATAAATGTCGAAAAATATATAACGAGCGACACTACAGTACCTACACATAGACCCGCTTCCATAATTTTATGCGAGTAGCTAGCCGCTAGGTATAAGCAGGGCTGCCAGTGTGTACAATTGCAACGTACAGCCAGGGCTTTCAAAAATCACTTGATATAAAATCTCAATTTGAAAATTACTAAAAATAATTCAAAATACTTTGAATGAATATTAATAAAAGGCTATCGTTATTTTTATTCTGACTTACAGGTAATAATTAATTAACAAAATTGTTTTCTATACTGGACTTAAGGTTTAAAGAGGTAATTTGATAGACCAAAACGCAATTTTCGAGTTTCAAACAAATATTGACCATATAGGAGACAATAGGCTTTTAATAATGTTACAATAAAATAAATTCAATAATAAATCTAATGATAAAAGTAGTGTTTTGCTTAATTCCAATAGGAAAATTACTTAATTCATAATTCAATTATATATAATTTAGTTTCTCAAATGTATATAGATGCTTTTCGAATAAGCCTCTGGCTAAATGTCAAGTCTACTCATTGTTCCAGCCAGTAGTATTTTTACCTAATTAAGCTTACAAATAAAAGAAAAATGTTATTTCCAGTCTTTAAAGTGAGCTAAAAACAGAAATGTTCTTAAATCTTTACAACTTGCTTAGATCTCTAACTTATCGTTCAACCGAACTCTTAAATCACATGTGTTGCCACATTCCATTTAGACGAAATGGGTTAGGCTCAATTCCTACTAGGGCGGAGCCGAAGCGAACTATAGCGACTTTTCAATAGTAAATCAAATTCTACCTCTACTAACTACAGTATAAATTCATTTACAGAAAATATAAAGTCGCGCTTCTTTGCGCGGGTTTCGCGTCGTACACGCACAAATGTTTATATTTTTATTTTATTAAAATGTTTACGGCACTACTTACACTTAGTGGAGATAGAACTATGCAGTGGTGATAGAATATGCTAATAAAGTGTTAGTGTATAAAGAGACGCTTTGTCTCGACTCTGTCCTAGTGAGAATTGAGCCTTAGTAGTTTATAGAATTAAACGTTTTATTATAAAGAGCTGTAACATTATTATTGAGAATTTGAATTAGTAATTGTACATACTGCCAGGTCATATTAATTATAAAACATTTAAATACAATTAAGCATACTGAGTGAGCGCAAATCGAAATGTAATAGATTTAAAACTGACTTTTTTCGTTAAATTAATGAAACACGTGTAATTTATGTAAATAATTAAATAAACAAGAGTTAAGTTTTAGAACATTTATAATTTTCATGTAATAATTGAATTTCAATAAATGTAATTCGCTTGCAACACATGTTCATTGATCGATATGCTAGCAATATAATGTGTAGAATAGCTACATAATACATAAGTACTTAGTTTTATTATATTACGCGCTTTTGGCTGTGATTGACTGTCTCAAAAAAATTTATGAAAAAAAAGTTACAGTGATATATTTAATAAAATAACGTTTTGATAAGTTTTTGTTCCACAAATATGACTGTTTGCTTCAGTCTTTTAATGCGTCCCTTCTTTGCTTTTTATACTGCCGGTCTTTTGAGAAACAGATATTTATATTTGATACAAGACCTTTAAATTGTCAGCAATTTTATCTGTGACTCAAGAGTTGCAAGCACAATGGAACCAAAATATATTTACAGTTAGTGTAACATTTTATAGTGTATTTATTAGTGTAACAACTTATTAATTTTCGTTCTTGTGCGCTTTCGATGAATATATTATTTTATAGGATAGTACAACATTTTTTCTTCCTTGTCCAGCGAGATTCAGCAGACCGTCGTTTATACGCTTTTTCAATACGTTTTTTGTGGGTTCTGTGTCCTAGGTTTTGACTGAGCCTGGAGTCTTTGGACTGCACCCTAGCGCAGTCGCAAGGAGAGCCTGCCCGGGTGACAGTGTCCATGGCACTCGGGCATTTTTTCTTGCTTTTGATGCATTTCTTGTAACACTTGTCGGGTTCTGGACAAGGGGCTGGTCGAGGTCTGTGCTTATGAGCACTACACGTAGGCGCGGAGACGCATGGTTTCAGACTTTTATTGGAGTACACAGCTGTAACATTATTACTAATTTAAAATAAACTGTATTTTGAAATATAATATCAGCAAATTCTAAAACAATACAGTAAATAACTTTTCCGATTCATTTACTTACACAAGCCTGTAACGTACATGCATTTAAAGAGTGAAATGGATTTCTTCAGAAAAAAACACGCCAAAGTTGTATAATAAATGTATTACAAAAAATACGATTTCACAATTCTGATTTTCCGTATAAATGATATATAAAGTATTGGTAATTTAGATCTGAATAAAAATTATAATCCTTCGATTTAAATCACGATTGTGTACAGATACAGTAAGAGACGAGAGGTTCGAGGGAGCTCGTTGCTACTCTTTTCATATCAAAGAATTACGCAACATTTCTTGCTTTTTTTCAGTCTCCCTCTGTGGCCTTTCCCGGCGCAACAATCTGTATTTGACCTCGGGGTTCCCTTCTTCCTGGTATAATCCAAGTAACTGTGGCTACCCGTCAGCCGGTCCTGCTTTCGCATTTTGGCCTCTTTGGACTTTCTCTTCAGAAATTTCTCTACTTCCGACACTTTCCTGGGATCAGAACCACTTTTAAATTTTCCGCAGCTGGCGCATCTTGCCTTTGATCTGGTGGACATAATGGAGACTGCACTGCGGCATGGTCTTATGCCCTTGGAGATAGTTTTTTTCAGACATTTCTCGGGGTTCTGGCACGGAGGCGGTGTGGGGTGACATCGTACTGGTGTGCACGAGGCTGACGGTGTACAAGGCGGGTGGAATGATGGTGCCATTGGTTTTACTCTGAAAATGAACATTCCTTTATAAGACGAGCTTGCTATGTACAAATTATTAGATATTTTACAAAGAAAAATTAAAAAAAGAAGCCAGCACCACTTATTTCTCTGCTATTTTTTCTATAATTCTATCAAGAATATGTATGAAAAATATTTATTCTCAACTTACCTATAAATTTTCTTCATATAAAAAATGTCAGACACAAACAAACTGAAAGGAATTTATTTCGCGAATATAATTGTCAATACGCTATTATGTAACATTTAGTTCTATAATATGTACATAACATGTAATTATGAGTGATACTCACAATACTTGTTCATGTTATATTGTTGATTAAAACTTGTAGCTGATTGCCCAGATCTCCTCCAGCCTGGATTTACACTAGGGAATTAAAGAATAACTAATTTATTTATTCCTATACATCAGTAAAATTGAATCTTCTTGTACCTTATCATAATGTAAACATTGTATTGTTTCGTCTAAGATTACTCAACGGTCAATCTGTTAATACAGCTCACATATTGCTAATGTCGATGTGTAGATTAAAGCCATTAGTGTATAGTGCTGTGACAGGTAAAACAATCTAGTAATAGGGCAGAGTAACATCGCGACACCGTATTCTGTTCTTCGGTGCAAGGCAAAAAATGAGCAAATTTTCACGTCCTTGTAAGTTTCACGCAAATAAGTTACACACAGATAAAACAAATTTTACATTTGTTTTTATAGTAAGTATTTTTATTTCTATTCATTACTCTATAGCAGGGAAAGGCTGGCTTCTTTTTAGGTACTTAATAAAACTAAAAACCTTATAAAAAATTCAACATTCACTCGCTTAACAATAATCACGTCAAATCTGGTAAGCGTTACTCCTCTATCAGATATTCATCAACTTACCCATAATACTTCTGTTACCGTGCAGTTATTGGTTATGGAATTGAACCTGCTTTTGCATTAGAGCTTTATTTGGTGCTATTCATTTTTGTAGACATTTAGTAAAACTACAAATTTTGCATTTATGACAGGTGTATATGATCGATCTTCTCTTTTTCAATATTGACAACAGTTATTAATTATTCTTTCATCCTATTGTACATGGACAGCTGTTGAATAAATATTATGATCTACAACAATCATATTACCATTTTTTTAAATGTTAGTAGTCAATAGCCAAAAATCATTATATTTCGAAACGTTGTAAAATAATACTTAAAGAACATTAACTGAATTAACTACGGTACGAATGGCAAAGTATCCAAGCACCGCCTTCAACGAAATATAGTGAATGACTCTTCTGATTCTTCAAAGTATGTACATTTACGAATAACTTGATAGAACTGAGATTTTTTTTAAATAAAACGAATAATTTCAAGCTCAGGCATTTATTGGAAAAATGAAGTAGCTTGATTTACATCGAATATAATTTTAACAAGATAACAATAAATAAAATAATTTGTACATATAATTTTAGTTATCAATACTGCACATTGTAATTCAGCTACAAAATAGTTAATGTTTCAATTATACTTACATATATTATATATTTTTATGTAATGCATATTAATATAAAATATTTTAATTCTACAGTACAATTTATGTAACGATTTCATTACAATGACGTAGAAATTATGATTTTTGCATTTTGAAGTTTGCGATAGTTTTATTGAGATACGTGAAGAAATGTGCGTTTAGCAGCACTAAGTAGAACCACCAGTTAAAATTTACTCCAATTATATTCGGTGAATAAATCGTCATCATTATTATCAACCCACTTTATCTCTCCCATGTTGGACATTTGCACAATCTCAGAATATAGTTAGGCCCGTAGTCCACAATACTAGCCAAGTGTGGGTTGGCAGACTTTACACACCTTAGAGAACATTACAGAACAAGATGCAGAACAGAACATTACAGAATTCAATGATGTATATATTTCTCCATGAAGCTTTTCTTCATGAATTTGGTGTGCTTTGAATCAAATGTTTACTAATATCTTTATTTTTAAATATATTGTGATAACTTGTTTTATGGAATGCATAATTTAATTTTAAAACACTAAAATTTTGAACAAAGCTCTATAAAAGAAAGAAATCATATTTATCATTAAAAAAATAAAGAAGAAGAAAGAAAATTTGGCCAGTGAATGAAATCATAGAGTATAGAAAAAAAATGGAGTATCCATGAATATTGGTCATCAAAACAAAGAGACTATGTTTAAAAAAATATGATTAATATGATATAACGAATAACGTACTATAATACAAGCACCTAATGACATTAGAATAAATGCAGAATAAGACATCATAAAAAAAATAATTGAAAATAACTTATAATTTTATGTTGATATTTTATTAATCACTGCAAGAATATACTGGTGGAAAGTGGTACAACTTAAGTGAGCCCTGTGTTCCTTTGATAGAAGAATTGCATTTAATAATAAATAAACCATGTTATTATAATGTGAGGTGTAGCTGTGTATGCACAAACTGCTATCTCTCTTGTGCCCTTACTGTTTGGACAAACATATAGTGATGTGTTAAATATATTTTTACAATTACATAGCACACTTCTTCTTCGCAACATCTTTATGTAGCATGCACTTCTCTGGTGGAGACATGTGGAAGTGTGGACAATGCTTTAGTTTTGTTTCTTCGATGTAGATTCCTGATAAGTCGGTGGCTGATCCTGAAAAGTTATTACAGTAAACATCTTAACATTATAAAATTACAGGTTTTACAGTGTTACAGAGGTGTTTTATAGATTTAAAACCACAGTCTGTTATATTAGTTAACAACAAAAGAGAAGAATATTAAGTCATAAAAACACAATTAAAACAGTTATTAACACACACTTTAAAAAACCAATACTATCATAAGTCATAGGTGATTCAGGTGGGTGATTGATCAATGAAGTAATATTTCAGGTCTCTAAGGATAGAGATATTGAGCACCTGGTGCTGTCTGCCTACCATATGAGAGACCTGGAGAGATTATATGATAATAACATTGGAATATAAATGTTTATGGATTACTCACGCTGTACGGCGGTGGTACGTAAGCTGTTTGTGGCTTGTTAGGGTCGTAGTATGCGCTTTGCGCTGCTTCGGCAGCTTTAGCATCTGAAAATGTTATTCGAGCTACTGCAACAATATACTCGCACTGTACACTGTGAGCTACACAAATACATTAAATTAAAAACCAAACTATCTACAAAATTACGTTTTATTCCATACTGTCTATCTAAGCAGGGTCCATTTTAATTACCAAACAGCATTAAAGTAAAACAAAACGAAGCTAAAACAAACCATACTTCTCAACAACTACTCACACACGCAGGAGCGTCGGCATTGGCTTACATTTCTTTAATAACCTTGAAATGTAATAATCACAACAATTAGGTTTTGTTTACATTACATTATTGTCAATTTAAAAGAAATTCAGTTGCCAACGGCATATCTGTATTCAAATTATAATAAAATATTTCCGGGTGTGTATTAACAACCATGTACTGATGTTTTACGATTTCATATGTGACGGCCTCTAAATATTTTGTCAACTGATTTTGAATTAAATTTTGTTCCCCACTCGTTTTGATTCGATCACTTTAATGTGTTAAGTCTCACCCTGTGGAGTCATGCCGGCGCCCGTCGCGGGAGCAAAACCACCGGGGTAACCGGGGGGCAAGTTAGCCATTCCCGGGTAACCCGGGGGCGCTGAAGCAGGGTAACCGGGTGCTGAAGGCCAACCTGAAGCGGCGGCGCTAGCGCCCGAGAAACCGGGTCCTGCTGGATAGCTCGCACCCATCACACCAGGATAAGGAGGTGGGCTGTTGGACACGAACACCGAGTTCGGTGCTGGTTGGTCAGGGAAGGCCTGGAAAGATTATTTGCTCAATTAATTCAAAGTAAAAAAGGGCAGAAAATACATTTAGATTTTAGTTTTGTAGCAATGTAGTTTATTACATTACACTAACAAGAAGAGAGGCAATTCTATTTGGTGCCTAGTGTACACGTACATCAATAATCAGCCTCAAATAGCTAACTCTAAGGCCGTCATTTATAACTCTTCATTTGTCAATATCTTCTGTTGTTGTCAACTTATATAGGATACCTACTCAAGAAAATACAGTAATGAAAATATGACAGAATTATTATCATATCTATATATAAATTAAATACTGACACTATAGGGAGGCACCCAGCCATAGTAGCCTTGGGGTGGGGGTGCATACGCAGGGGGGGGCGCGGCGTACCAGGGGCCAGTAGGGGGCATGTACGGCGGCGGTGGCGCATCCGCTGCCATATGTCGCGAAGCTGGAAACAAAACAATTATGTACAAAATTACTAGTGATTATTAGCTAGACAGCTATAAGAACCTCCACTGGTTCATTGGTCAAGGTTTTTCAAATGTCACTATTCATCAAGAGGTCTTGGGTTGGACCTCCGTGTCAGGTAAAGTATTCTTAGGTTTTTCTTTCTGTGTTTATGCTTGGTGAATGGGTTCACCCCCCTATTGCATGGGATATATAACACAACTGGTAAAGAGTGAGAGTCTTAAACTCCTATGATAACCAGTCAGGGAAACACAGGTGTGATATTATGTTATGTTAGATATTAAGAAGCTAATGACCAAAAAGTAAAGAAAGTGTGTGTGAGGGAAAGAGTGTACAATAGAGTGTGATAGACAGAGTGTTGGGAAATTTTACCACATGAAATTAATTTAAATACTTTGCTTAAAAGTAAATGGATGAATCCAATGATATAAATACCATAAACCTTCATGACGTTTGTGTATTAGTAATCAGTTATCATCATATAAACAAAGTGATAAAACCATAACATCAGAAACTGATAAAAGCATTTACAACTATCAGTTGCTATTATATCTGATGATTCAACAAGTTGCCATCAGAAATGTTACACTATCAATGTATGTAGGTAAAATGTTTATATATAGTTTTAAAGTAACATAATATATACAAATATACAAATGGTATAGTTTTAAAGTAACATATTTTGTACTAGCAACACCTATTCCTCTCTAAATGAACAATTTTATCACCAACATTGATTGCACAGTAATCAGAGCTTAGTCATATCTGTGCACCAAAGTTACATTGCAAATAAAGCAACAATTTGTTAACCTTTGTAATTTATCTGAAAGAAATGCTCATATTTTAAGAAAACAATGAGTAAACACAGATTTTCCTGTTGTCATTATACAGAAGATAGCTATTATAAGTATGTTAATAATTGTGAAAATTGTTTAAGTATACAATTCATGCTTACCAAGATGTGCAGCCTTCAGCATCGCCTGACCAAATTCAATAGCGCCACCCGATTTGAATGTCAACTTGAATTTCACATCTCCAATGAAGTTTCCATTAGGTTGTGCACGAACTTGGCCTTTAATGAAATTAGCTGAGAACATAGGTTGTTCTACTGTTACCTAAAAAACAATTAAAACCAATCATGTCATCATTGATTTGTCATAAGATACATTAAAAAAACTTTGAAATTATTATTCCTATTTTTTAATATAAAAAGTATTATTAGTATGAGAGGTGATCAGAAAGTAATGATAATTGTAATAATATACAAAAATTATGGTTAAAAAAAATATTTATTTTTCTACATAGTCTCCTAACAAGTCAATACATTTAGTCCATCTTTTTTCTAAACCCAAAATTAGAATTCAATTCCAATTCCAAAAAAATCTATTTTCTTACTCTCCCAAAACGACTCAACGGCGGCCATCACTTCACTATTGTTTTCAAATTTTTTGCCCTGGAGATATTCCTTGAGTCAAGGAAAGAGGTAGAAGTCACTGGGAGCTAGATCTGGAGAATAGGGCGGGTGTTCAAGCAGTTCGAATCCCACTTCTCGAATAGCACCCATCGCAACTTCAGCTTTGTGTGCCGGTGCGTTGGCCTCGTGAAACAGCACTCCAGCTCAAAGTACACCGCGTCTTTTTATTTAAAGGCCTCACGCAATCTTCTTTTTTGGTCTGCGTAGTAAGAGCCTGAAATAGTGGCTCCCTTTTCTAAATACTCCACCATAATTATTTCTTCAGCGTCCCAAAAAATAGACGCCATAACATTTCCTGCCGAGCTTGGCACATTGAACTTCTTCGGCGACGGTGAGAAGGCTCGCTTCCAAGTCATTGAC
>DWFV01000499.1:0-14038 GCA_018246775.1 Parelbella machaon machaon
TCACCGAAACATCTAACAAGTTATATAACTATACAAAAGCAAGTGACAAAACGTTCGAGTCTTAGATTTGACAAAGTAGACATCATCATTATGATGCATCAATACGAGTAACTCCTAATGTGGCCCGTGATCAAATGGCGCAGCTATCAAGAGCCGCGTGCGCGGGCGAATTCAATTAGGCTCGTTAAGATTACTCTCGCTGTTGCATAACGCATCTCGACGAGCCCAACATGTTATTCAACTCCTCACCTGTCATTACAATGTAGAGACGTACCGTCACCGTTAGTTAAAACCACCAGATAACTTAGACGTACCGGCGAAGCGTCACGACTGCATGTTTGTTTCATTGCTTTTGTAATTGAATTGAAAATAGATTCTCGTCATAAAACTACTCCGTCTTTGTTGAAAACAATAAAAAATTAATGAATTGTATGTCGACAGTTAAAATCTCAACAACCTTCGTTTGAAATTCCTCTGTCGCTATGTGACCCGAATTAATTTATCACAGAACGGATACCCATTCTGGTGTCCGTGAAATTCGGAGGAATTTTGCACGCAACATGCAATTGAATCCGGTATACGTAATCGTTTAGTATTCTGAGCAGGCTTTACTAAATTAAGGTTAATGAAAATATCTCTGTATATATTTTTCTCGACTGCTTAACTGTATTGTAACAATATAGATTTATTGAAAGCAAGTCCATTCTAGTGCATCAAGCATTCCGCAATTTGTCTTTACATAAAAAGTAACTGATAATTACGATTTAAAATCATTACTAAACGCGTGCCGGTTTTATAAATGCTTGGAGTCGGCTCTGAAATTTAATCGTAATGAATTTAACGCAAAGAACAAGATACAAAAATGATAATAAGCTTGCAGATTACCCACAATTGCGTTTATAATATATTCATATCGGAACACGCAGAGTTAATGGAAGTGAATGCTAATTGTTAGAAGGTATGAGGCCGACCACGCCGGACTCCACGTGCAAGTCCACATGTTGCACTATAAAATAATATACAGCCGTTTATTAACTTATACATATGTATGTATCTACAGCTTCACAATGTGTCTCTCAACGTGTTCGCGGAACGCGTAATAGCAATTAAAATCTGAATGATGTAGGTGTAGGTACGCTTCTGTTGTCGACCACGTGTCCTAGGTCCTGTCCACTTAGTTTATTAGAATGTTTGTGATTGGAAAGCAAAGTATGACGTTTTATATGGTTTAGTGACTTATTACGTTCAAATGCTTCTTAATTAATTCCTCGTCAAATAGTGCCATCATTTTTACTGTTCAGAAACTACTTTCGATAATAAAAAAGTAACGTCACGCCTTTTATCTTCGATGTGGTAGGCAGAGGAGTGTAATAGACTCCCACGTTTCGACAGCTACGTTTAAGTTTCATGGAATAGGTAGTGAGACTATTGCCATACACCGGGCACAGATCCCAGACTCCGTGACTCTAATAGAAATTCTAAATTAGAAAAATCCAATCGCACCCGACCCGGGATTTTCCAGGACGGATCCAGGACTTCCCGATCGGTAGTCGCGCTTGCAACCACTCGACCAACGAGGCAGTCTTTCGATAATAATCTAATTAATGGTGTAATTTGTTGTCACTGATTTGTTTAGCCAAGACATCATTTGGGGATATTGCAATTAACATTGTGCTCGTACAAATAGCGAAAGTACACAGAACTTGTAGGTACAGACTGTTCTGTAACGTTACCATGGTGACGCCAAGAATGAAACCGGTTACTTTACATTCGGCCAAACATTTCGCAACATGCACCCACCGAGGCTCCATTACAATTCTGCACTATGCAAATGCATATAAATAGTTTAAAAATCATTCAAATGGACTTAGCAATCCTTCGCTGCTCACGAATATGAAAAATATCACAATAGGACACGCCGGACCGTATTAACCTTGCCATCGCCATAAAAGAAAAGCGTTATTACCGTAGCTACCTATAAGCTTATCATTCACGTTATCAAAGTAACAAAGAGGACCGTGAGGCCGAAAGCAACACTAAGATTTATTGCGCCAGAGGCCGACGAAACAAGAGCGCAAATAAAGAGAACGCGAACCTTGAGCACCGCATCTGACAAAATCAATCGGACCCCGAACAAAATTTGACCCAAAAATTAAAATGATGGAACATTATCAACAATGCTAGAGCAGAGGCGAAATGGACACTGTGACTATGAGCTGTATCGCCTGTATCATATGACATGATGGTCTTGTGTCTATTTGACGTTGCTCTCAAAACACTTCAATATACATTAGGAGCGAATAATACGTGTCTAATCACACAAATGTCTAAATTACACAGGATAATGTTAATCATGTATTGAGCGTCGGTGATGATAATGCTATTTGTGTTCCGTTAAAATAAACACGACGTCCAATAATAACTAGAATTTCGCACGAATTTGTGAATTTTGTTCATTCTCAGCAGCCGTGAGCCGTTCACATTATCTCATTTGCCTACATATTCACTGGTAGCAGTAGCTACTTTATTTATAACAAATAAGTTCCTTACAAGAATGTTTTGTTCATTATAATATTATCGTTATTATTTAAAAAAAAAAGGATGCAACCAGGCAACAGCCAACAAATAAACAGCATTCGCTTCTGATACCCCAACTCGGTAATGATAATAATAATTAATTGCTATAATGTAGTCTAATTAAATGCCGCGAAGATATTAACAGCGCACAAACTAATTCTTAGCGTTCCGTTTCGTTACAAATTAACGTAAAAATAAAAATTAAATTTAAAAAATATCGCCGATGTAATGCAATGGAATCTATTTCGAAAGGAAGACTTAAGTCTCTACTATTTACATTAAAAATTTATTCAATCATGGGTTAAGACTTAATAAAGTGGAAATGAATATAATGATGATCTATCTTAGACAATCCCTGTCGATTGGTTATTGCGGTATAATCACGGACTAAAATCTTCGACATGTTGGAAAATGTTACGAAATCTGGTATTATTCTCATTCATTCAAATGTATTCCAGATCAGGACACACGAGTGGCACATACCGCGGCCGTCGCTCGCGAACGGCGCGGCGGGCAGCGTAAGTGACGCGCGCTCCCGCGGCGGTTCCGCCTCCAGCCAAGGTACCTCAAGCAATCACAGCACCCACGTAAGTTAATCACTATTTGATATAACACTAACGACATCTCATGTGATTGTTTATTACGGATAATCAACGAGCGATGGAAGCTTATTACCTTTACACTTGGGAAGTGGTTAACAGAAAAATGCTTCGACCTTTAAATAAAACGGGCACGCTTAGAATACGTTACATTGGAACAGTAAACAATATAAATAATTCTATATTGACTATATCGATATAATTCTATATTGGTGTTCTATTCTATATACTGTATTCTATATTCTGTATTGGACTGTAATTCTATATTGATTTTATTATTATATTATCTTATTTGAGCAATTATATAAAGAGAATATTTTGATATGATAATATCTTGACTAAATACTCGATACTATCTCTAAGTTCATCATTTTAAATTGTTGAAGATCAGGGACAACTAATACTTTATCGGAAATGTCAATTTAGGAAACTGGGAGGTAGAAATTTGTTTATAACAAATTACATATCTATTTTTGAATATCTAGACTGTAGCTAATACCAATTCAACAATACCCGAGATTGAAACGAAATCATATGATTAATGAAGCCTGTATTAAAATTAGTTTAACGCGCAATTAATTCAACATTAGAGTTTTTAAAATTAAATCAAATAAAATGTAATACCAAGGAGAGTTTAATCATCTCATTAATACTCATAGCATCCGGTACAGAATCCGCATATGGCTTTGAACACAACATTCTAAAGCAGTGATAAATTGGGTAATTTTAGATCTCGTTAGGTGCAATGATTCACAGCTCTAACAATAGAATCGATCGCTTAAATCTTTAGCAGCACATTTACACCAAATGTACGAATTTTGCGTTAAACTTCAATCCTAACTAAGATCGGTGATGTGTGGAAGCTACAGTTACCACATAGCACCTTCTAAATACATTGTAATATAAATAATGAGATAAAATAAATTGCGAATAATTTAAACTAATACAATTCTTGAAATATTATTTAAGGCTGAAACCTAAAATACTGCATATCCGATTATGTTTTATCACTTACTTTGTTAATACCAGTTTAACAATGTGTCTGGGGATGTCCGAGTGAGGAACAAAAACGTACGTGATGCGAACGCAACGTGACGTATCCATTAACGTTTACCGATAAAAAAACAATATCCGTACACTTTTTCAGCAAGGTCTCTGGCAGCTATTAGCGCTTCATTTATATCCGGAATGTTACGCTAATAACTTAAAAGGAATGCTGTAATATTATTTACTGAGAATTATTATTAATATGGTACCGTCATTATAGGTCCTTTATGATAGGTAGTTGATACCCAATAGATTTTATTTATCAAGAATTCAATTTACGAAATCAATATACCTAGCATCTGTTTAAATATGAGAATTACATTACTAGTGACTCTATAGGAAAAAAATAATATGTATACAAATAAACATTCAAACAATCACTTTATTTGATGTTTCAGAGCGTGTCCTCAGGATCGTTACTACTGAGCGCGGCACAGCTGGTGCAGATGAATAACAAAAATGATCAGAGAGCGCACGAAGTCCGTCAAAACGGAGTAAGCTATGGCCGTAAATCTGGTGTCACCAATACTGTGGTGTCTATACCGGAAGAGAGCCGCGAGACTGCAGACACATTCTGGCAAGACGTCAAGCGAGGCTCGGAACCCAGACCGGACACGACATCTATTGCCAGCTCCACGCATTTTACAGTAGTGAACGGTTTTACGAAACACCGGCCTAGCAAGGAGGCGAAGTCGTGCTGTTGCAATCACTCGCATCAGATTACAGTGCTTGTCATATCTATGACTATCTTGTTTTCAGCGTGTATCCTAGCTGCCATATGTTTTGTTGAAAGTGAGTATACCTATTTCTCTAAACGCCAAGTCCACCACTTTCCACAGATGTTATATGGTCATTGCAGTTCGGAATCGTATGTATTTTATTCGATCAGATAGTATTGAAGTACTAAGTGAGACTATACACAGTATGCTGCTTCTAGAAAGTTCCAAATCCAAATGGCGGCGGTTGCACGAATTTATCACTCTCTTTGAATTGGAACACTGCTATTACATAACGTATATTTGCTTAGCTATCAGAATAGATACAACTTCTACAAGCGAACCATAGACAAAGAGTTCAACCTTGAGCATCTATGTTACTTAACATATAAATATATCCAAGTATTTTCCTTATAGTTTTTCATCAACTGATTAACTAAATTTCCCTATTAACTGGTGGACATCAATTCTTCCGTTATTTATTATTGTAGCGTACATACTTCAACTCATATTTACCCGTATTTTTTCTTTACAGTGCGAATGCGTAAGGAGACTGGCATGTACAAATACTCTTAAGGAGTTGAAGACACACATCGAATGCCGGCCAACTTTATTTAAATATAATTATAATTGGCAACATACTGATTTACAAAAAGGAAGCGGAAGCAAATTATTATTCTTTCATCTAATATACTTTTGGCATTTGAATAAATTAATGGGTAAATTGTGTAGAGAATGACAAATTTTGTTGTATATGAGGCATTACAAAATATATAATCACATGAATAAATTATGCGTCATCTAGATATGATTAAATTATGTACCCATTCAAATGACTATTATGTAACACAAACGTTTGTTGTGATTTAAAATTCGAATTTATATCTACATTAAGAAACCTGTATGTATGTACACATATTTAATGAGAACATTTTTAAAACAATATGTGCATTTTGGCACTAATTAAAATACATTCTCAACATTATTGTATATCTATAGACAGAGAATTCATAAGGATTAGATGGGTAAATCACAGAGTGTATTGAATAGGATAAAAAAATATGCATTTTACTAAAGATTCCCAGTTTACAAGGCGCCTTAATGCAGATCCAATTGATCAGGCTCTAAATAGGTTTTAAAAAAATATAATTTATTTATACACTTACTAAGAAGTGTAAAATTAGATAAGATCATGATATAAATAGTATATTTATAGAAATTAAGAGAAATTATTAGTGAAATGAATTTTCAAGATATGATTATAATTTTAATATTAAGTGCAATAATTTATGAATTAGGCAAAAATAGGAAAAATTTTAGCAAATGTTATTTATAATTTAAATTAGTGCTCAATGTGTAGTATTCTAATATTAAATTATAGAAATCTGCTTACGAAGTTTGTTTTGTAGAATCAATTACGAATCGAATTGCTATTTATAAAATGAACACAACACAATGTACAAAACTTGCTTTAGTATGTAAATCAGTAACATATTAATAGATAAAGATAATAGTACAACATAATAATTCCGATACACGAAAATTACTTCCCTTTGATTTAAAATAACATATTATTTAAGTCTATAAACTTAAACCAGTCCTTTTACATACAAATGACTTACCAACTTAAATATAATGAAATGTACCACCCCTCTCCCCCCCCACAATTTTGGTGAGTCAGCATAAATAGAAAAAAATGACATTCCACAACGGAAAAAATACGAAAAATATTTGTAAGATTGTTTGTAAATGTCACACGAATATGTAACCATCAAGGACTTTTAAATACTTAACCTTTTACTATTCTATGTGGTTATGGGTGTAATAATATAAATAAGGGTTTTATATATTTGCCTCAATGATCATATTTAGAAAGCAGAATGATTTGTCACATGTGTTAATACAACTTCTATAAATTTAGATATGCAATGTGAGTTAATTGAACCACTAAGTATTAAGTAGTGTAAATGTCATTGGAAACTGTGATAATAATACAGATATTAAATATTTTTTCTTTTACCTATTAATGTTGTCATGCATGATTCTAATATCCCAATGGTCTAATATATCCAATACCCTAGATAACGAGAAACTAACAAATTAAACCAAAAAATAATCAGAGTATCACATTTACACTAGAACTCCAACTGTAAGAAATCAAGAAACATAGCCCTAAAATTCCCTTTAAAAACCAATATATATTACCATCATCTGAACATCTCACTCAAATGCAACTCATGTATCAATAAAAGCAATGTAGTAGTGAATACACTCCAGGGTTCATTTTTTATCTGGAACAAACTTGTTTCCACACAGGCATTATAACGTTGAAGAAATATACAAAATTATAACTTACCTCAATTTCTTCCAGGGTCTGAGTCCACCTGTAATTTTCCAAGTCACAACCATTGCCAGCATTTGGTTTTAATTTACCCTTCTCCTTTGGATCATCATCGTCATCTGGTGTTTCAGGCGTTTCAATATCACTCGACGATGCATCTCCACTGCCATTTTCCTCTTCTAAATAGGAAAACAATTTATAAAATTATTAGCAAAAAGTCATGAAAATTGCATTTTATCTAAAATTAAATTTCTTTTGTCAAACAAATGATAATATCAATTTAAAAAAAATTTTGTAAAAATTTTTTGTAAAAATTATACTAATTTTCAATAAGAAGGCTACTGAAAATTATTTAGTTTTGTTTACAGTTTTTCTAAATATCATTGTAAAAAATATTGTAATATAATTAATTATTAAAATAAATTATATTATTATATAATTTAGGTAATAATAACAATTGACAACAAAAAAAATTGCATCATAACCTCTATCGGTTCTTTCAAATATTGATTATAATCACCCAACATTGACCAATTCTGTATCATTGTTAGTAATTTACAACTATTGAAGTTGAATTGTGCAGAGAAAGGGCACATGTTCATTCTTAGCTTGCAAAAATCAAGGTAATAAGCATTCAAGTCATGAACCATGAACAATAAATTATTACTTCACATCAACCATTGAAATGTCAAATGTGAAAAATATTTATCTTAATTAACATTGACACCGCTGCTGAGAGCTATAGATTGATCTCTTCATCCACATAGTAACCATTGCTAGACATTGCATCCCCTTATAAATAGAGAAGACCTGGATTATGGTCTGCTAGATTGCTCAGTAAACATTTTTACACCAATAAGACAGTGGACAACAGCTCTGTCTGAAGGTTGAAGAACTATTTCCTATCAATAACTAACAACTGACTCTATCAGATTAACTTGGTTTTGAAGCTAATTATGTACAGCATAAAAGGAACAATATTAAAAATAAAAATTAAAAATTATGTTAGAGAAAGAGTGATAAATAAATAGTTTTAGAATTAATATTTTACATTTGTACAAAATTTACAAAACATGGTCATATTCGGCACAGTGAGATGACAATCTCCTAAAGCCTGCAGGCAGATGCTGGATGCGACAAGCCAAGGACAAGGCGCGATGGTGCTCATTGGGGGACATCTATGACCAGCGGTGGACAGAGATATATTGATCACAATGATGACGATGGTGATCATATTTTATAAAAACCAGACCATATTTATCAAAAGCTGTTTTGTAAATACTCTTACTTGTTAATGAAGTCCTTAGTTGTGTTAAGATTACAAACAGATGCATAAATGAACATTGTAAGGATTTACAAGAACAATAACTAACTCTTAAAATTGCCATGTAAACTGTTAAAATGCTTATGAATATGATAATAATGTTTTCCCTTTTTTAATGAAACACATTATCAGAATACCTAATGCAGACACTCAGAGTAGATATATCGGAGTAGCTCTTGTGTATGTCCAAGGTGATAACTACCTATAATGATCATTTTGACAATGAGATTGCCAAGAAGCCTAAAGGAAAGCAAAACTGTAATAATTCTAACATATTTGCAACAACAAATGCATGAGTTGATGAGAAAGGTACAGTACTTAAACAAAGTCTAAAATCACCAAAAAAACTGTGTTACTTCTTAACTCAGAATCAGATTTAGTGTTATTTAAGGTCATATTACAATAGGGGCATAAATATATTGATTATGCTTTATTAGTCTAAACATCATAAGCTGTACTAACTGTTTAATATTGCATCTTTCAGAAAATTCGAATATTCTAATACATTTTAACCCTAATGTTCTCCTGCATTTGAATTGGAATGGCACAATACCCTTACGTTTCTTATCTTTTTCTATATCTTCTTGCAAATCAATAGCTTCCTGGTCAGTTAATTCTACCACACTGGCTGGTTCAAAGTCCTTAGCGAGTCTTTCCTGTTCTTTTTTCTGTTGGATTTCTTTTAACCTTTTTTCTTTTTCTTCTTTTTCTTTCTTTGCTTTATTAGCCTCTGCCATAGCTTTTTCAGCATGAACGAAGAATGCTTCCTTAAGGACCTATAAATCAAAACAATATTGGAAATAATATTAATGTAAATTATTTTGGAAACAATTATAATTGAATCATAATATTCATCATTATGAATGAATGATCATTATGTAATGAAAGTTAAATTTTAAGTAAGAGACTTGTCTGTGAGTGTAGATTTTTTTCCATGAATACAATTATCATCAATGCTTTCACTACTCCACTGTTGGACATAGGTTTCATCAAGAAATGAGAATGGTAAAGTCATACTGGCCAAATAATGCAGGTTATCAGACTTCACTTATGTTAGAGGGTGGTAGACAAAACTCATTTTTCTCAGTTTTCCTTATGATGATTTAATTTTCAGTCACTATTAGTGATATTTAATGTTACAAATTGACTAGTGATATTTAATTTAAATACAAGTGAACATAACCTCTAAATTAGTTAGGCATGCTTCAATTTTAATACCACTTCCTGGTGTCAGAGATTGAAATATACATAAGTTTGTCTCAGCTACTGTACATATATACACCACTGTAATACAGGTTGGGGGAGATAAAATATATTAATATATCCATTATAAATGTGTTTTAAAAAGCCTATGATAACATTTAACCCTTTGCACTGATATGTCTCAGCGTATGCGACATCACAAGTTTTACCGTTGAGCTCGTATGTCTCAGAGTATGCCTCATCATACATTTTACCATTCCAATCGCAAGAAGTTATTCACAGATACGGTTGAAACAGCCTTCTTTTTTTATTTTATTTCCCCTGTTTCATAGTCATATTAAATATGAGTGCAAAGGGTTAATCACCCTTCTAGTAAAATATTTATAGCTTCACCATTGTAATCTTAAGCATTTAACATATAATCAAGTTTATAGACATGTGTATTTAATATACTGTTAAATGCCACATGATAACAACATTTGATGTTACACAATACCAGATATAACAAAAGTATATAAGGAGCAATAAGTCTGTGTTTGGCGTCAATGAAGAATTTAATTCACGATATTTCACAATTTCAGTCATTAACAACTCACCTTTTGCCATTCCTCTTCCTTAGCACCAGTGAAGAAATCTGTTTTTCTGGCCAGAAAAGACCCTACTGTATTAAGCAGCTGTAAAAGATATATTTGTAATATTATACATATTATTATATAGTTTGTATACTTATAGGCCTGTTTACATTGATTTTTCATAAATTCACTGTTCATTCATATTTTAGATAATAGAATGTGCTACTATAACAGCTTAACATTCTTGTGATACCATATTAACAAACCAATAGTAAACTGCATTTTCGAGACGTCTGCAGTCATCAATGGATAGCATACCACATAAGGACTTATTCTAAGAAGTTACTGGTCTAGTTTTCATATGTTGGAGCTGAGATACAGCAAAGTAAGTTCTTTATCAACAGCAACAATCCATCATGTTTGATGCATCAATCTAATGACCAGAGCTGCTGCAGGTAATCAATGGCTACGATTCAAACGTATAGTTCACAAAAATGAAATATAAATGCCTCGCTATGTAAGCAAAATAGAATAGGAGCTTTATCTTGTTAATTACAAACGATTGTCTGTATGTTTGTGAATAAATAACAAGACCGTAGTCTTGTGAAAACAGATCGAAAATGTAAAATATTATTATTAGTAATAAATTGGGTACACGAAGTTTCTAGTACAGTACGACCACACAATGAGCTTGTTGTAATTAAACAAAGTAAAGATTTTTAACATTAGGTTTTTAGATACAGTGGTGCCTTCAAATCTTATAATAATAAAAACAAAAGGGAACCCGTTGTTTCTATAGTTTTAAGTAATGAGCAATATTTACTTACATCTTTAACACCGCCCTCATGCTGTTGAGCCATTGCTAAAAGCATGGAATCAAACCTTTCAGGATCGTTTGCCATTTTTGTTAAGTTAAACCTCTTAAGTGTATTTGTGTTTAGAAATTGAGAATAGCTTTGTTATGTGCTTCAATTCGCGTTAGGATTAAATAAAAACAAAGAGTTTAGCCGCAACACTACTATTGGAGTAACTTGTACTAGTGAGGAGTGTATTCTATAGTCGTTAGGGAACTGACTGAGCAAGTCACGCTGATTGAAATAAAATCGATAGGAACTTTCTAGACTCTTGGCGTATTTTACGTAAATTCCCAGTTCATTGTTATGAATTATTGATGTGGGTTGATAAAAAATTCTACTACTGATAAAATAACATTATAAACGGTAATAATAAGGACATAAGATAATTAAAACAAATATCGATTAGTTTTTATAATAACCAAAATCGGCTACATAATCAGGGAAATCGATACTCGTTATAATTTTTAAAATACATAGTTATGACCATGCATTTTGATTATTCAGTTCTGTACCATAGATAATAATTGTGTAAAGACTATAATTATTACTTTTGTATATAATTTTTTAAACCAATAAAAACTGTTTTACTGTTAAAAACTAAATATAAATAGGATTTTTTAAATTTGTTATTCAAGCAATTTTTTCTCTTTTGTATATCCGATCGTATGCACTGCTGCATGTTGCAAAAAATGAATATATATTATCTATGGAATAGAAAAGTGAAAGAAGACCGTGTCATTGGAGGTCATGCACTTTATTTTTATTCGTAAAAACCAATCGTTTCTTAAATATTATTAGAAAATATTGTTGATATTGTATAAAATATTCTAATGTTAATTAATTTAGTGATGTGCGTATCTGCTCTGAGTGTAAGTGTTTTTATTTTTGTTTGAAAGAAACTTTCAAGCATCGTAGTGTCATGGTTTAGAATTAGCAAATGTGATGTTGTTTTCCAGATATATCAAGGGGAAACATAGTAATGGCAGATCAGTTTTGCTTGCGTTGGAATAACTTCCAAACAAATATAGTAAGTGCATTAGATTCGTTGAAGTGTTCCGAAGATTTAGTTGACGTTACACTGACTTGCGAAGGGAGAAATATCAAGGCTCATAAGGTGATATTGTCAGCGTGCAGTCCGTACTTTAGGAATGTGTTCAAGGTGAATGACTTAGGACATTAATAACCTTCATATTTGCGCTAATAATTCTAGTACATTTAGCTACAAGCTTTGGTTTAAGGACTAATGGTAACTGTGTAACGTTTTAGGAGAATCCATGTCAGCATCCAGTGATAATTCTAAAAGATGTTTTGGCAGATGACATCGTAAGTTTACTCTCCTATATGTACCAGGGCGAGGTATTCATTGAAGAGAGTAAATTATCATCATTCCTACATACTGCAGCCCTTCTGCAAGTGAAGGGCTTAACTGGCGTAACACAACAGGTAAATAATAGATGTACATATGTAGCTATTATGAGAGAGCACATTCTAAATATTTTTTTACAAATATATTTAGGCTTACAATTTTTGTTTTGAATGGTATGTTAATAGTCTTTTTTGTATTCTACTATCTTTGACCCTGTAAAACAAAATAAAAAAAGAAATAAAATGTGTTGACTTGCACTACTGTTATTATTTCTTTGTTTCTAATACATACTTTCCAAACATGCACATAAGTGTCTTTGAGAGGCATAGCATTTGCTATAATTAAAAAAAAATCTCGTAAAAAGTTACACAGCTTAAGTCTGTAATTTTGTTGCTGTGTTTTTTTTATAGTATATTCAGAAATGTAATGAAACAATATATTTATGATACTATAGAAATTATTTATTGACTAGTTATATATAATATTTTTTTATGCATGTATATACTTCTCTTAGGTGAGATGAACATGTTAGATAATAGGGTTCTGGTTGACCTGATAAAAATCAGAATTAATAATGCAGCATTATATTTTACTATACTTGAATTAAATTAAAAATCTTAACATGACACTTATAACTTTTTTATATTACATTGGTATTGCAATTAAGTTTGTATCAGTTGTGACTATAGAAAGCAAAAATTTCCACTTTAATCTTTATCAGCCAGTATCTGACCTATTTGGATTGGATTGGTTATTCCTGGTCTCCCTTGGGTCTTAGATCCATCAACCTACATATTGTAACTCTATTGTCCTCCTTCTTTCAACTTATCTAAACCATCAGAGCATGCCCTTTCTGTTTGTCTCCATATCAAAATTCATTGTAATTGGCTCTGTGGTGTTAATCAAAATACAGAAAACCCGATTGTTCTTACTTTTACAATAATTATATTCTACTTCATACTAATATTGTAAATGTTAAAGTTTGTTTGTGTGTCCCTTAATAATGCAATAGGGATTGTCAGACAGAATTTGTCAAAATTTTGGTCACAGATAGCTTATAATCTGAATTAACACATGCAATCTTTTTTGTCCCAGTAAATATTATGGCTTAATGACTGCATTAAATTTATGTGCAACAGAAACAATAACAACAAAAGAATATTTTAAGTATTTGAATATGAAAGATAATCCCTTCCATTCCTTATATATGTATTACTAGCTTTTGTCCGCGACTTCGTCGCGCAGAATATTTCCTTTGAGCATCATTTTGAATTTTATTCGGATACTTTATTTGCATTTCGCCGCCGCTCCGCCACAATAAATAGACGCATAGTCTTTACTTTTTAATACTTAATACTATGCTACGCTATCTAACATCCACGCGGACGAAGTCGCGGGCGTTAGCTAGTGATTAATAAACTTGGGTAATTTACAGG
>DWFV01000500.1:0-14034 GCA_018246775.1 Parelbella machaon machaon
TTGTTTTTTAAATGTAGTGCAAAAGTAAAGTATACTTAGTTTAGTGTAATATGCAAGAAATAAATAGGCTTTATTATATTATATTATATTATCGTGTAATCGTCGGTGGATAATTTTGTTGTATGGCATCGAGTGTTTCACGTATGAGAACTGAGGAATCTTGACCCTTCGGTTATGCGCGTTGAGCAATTATTAAAATGCGATAATCCCACGCTCGTAGCTCATGTGAATGTGTCGACTATTGTGACTGCAACCTCACAATGCTTTATCGTTGAATGATTAGAAAATCTTGACTTCCGTTTGTTTAGTTTTAAGTTTAAATGATTATAAATATTATATAAATTGGATACAAGATTATTGTTACTACCCACCATTTGGTACTGCTTTACAAACCTGCGAGAATATAAATTATTAATATCATCTACGTTTTAAAGTTACTCGTAAATATCACTTGTAGTTTTGAAGGAAAACATCGCCACCGGTTCCGCACAACACAGGTGTCCATAATTTTCTCAAAGGTGTTTGAAATCTACCAATCTACACCTTGGCCAATTCTCATTCTGAGAGGAAACCCGTGTCCAACAGTGGAAATATATTTAAGGATTGGTGATAATGTTGAAATTCAAATTATTTATTCGTTGTACAAACGTCATTTTGAACATGATATTCTGTCCGCCCGTAGTGCGTTAGATTTAAAAGTCTATTTATTTTACGTTCCTGTCGGAAACCTTCAGTTCGGATAAAATTTATTTTCCAATTTGCGTCTAATCACAGCACGTTAGGAAAATACCAAGGGCATATCGCTGACCTCCTGTCATACATCAAACCCTAACGTGGGGCTAATAAAACCGCTGCAGATTTTTATTTTGTTTTTGAGCATTAATAAGTCCGACCTCGACCCGCGAGATGTCCGATGCGACCTTGTCCATGAACATATGTAATGTTAGTTATATTCGAGATTCACAGAACGGGACAAACGATTATGTTCGGTGTTATTTTTGAACTAATGTAGGCAGATGAATTGATTTCACACCTCTGGTTATGAGGGACCATTCCATCAGTTATTTCTGTATAATCATAATAATAATATAATGTTTGGAAATGATATAACTGCACAGGTAAGTACAGAATAAGTGTGATGTTTATGAGATGATAGTTTATGAGAAGACTCCATTTCCGTCGTCTTCGACAAATAGATAACATCTTGACGAGTAAATATGTAGTGTTGCTTCAGTGGTTACAAGTTTGCCAACGATTTCGTCAACCGGGCTTCACCAGCCCCGGTGGGATGTGGTCGGCGAGCGTGGGCGGGGTGTAGTGACCGTTGGCCGTGCCCACGCTGCCCATTGTTGCGACACCTGACAGCTAAGTTGTTTAGAATGAGCAGTGAGCAGATCTAATTGTACTTATAACCTGTTTATTTGGTTAAAGGTTAACTATATATCTGTATTAGCTAATGAACAACTTAATACACGTAATAAAATTGTAAATACGCATATATAAATGAGTTAGAGAGCAAAGTTAAGAAAATTATCCCGCTGACGGATGCAAATAGTAATGAATTACAATAATATCATAAAAACAGTGAAATTGCTATGGCAGCGATAATAAGTAATTGGACTTAGTAAATATCACGTTAAAAACAATTTCTTACTTTCAAGGTTTTTTCTTGGTATAATAACTCCCGATATAATTTTATGTTACTATTTCAAAAATGACATCTTTCAAGACCCACATTCAAGCTGTCCAATGCATATGTGGATACAGTGATACTACACATATTCAAAAAGTAGGTACGCATATCCCTATAATGACGTGGGAGTGTACTACACTCCTCTGCTCACCCTTTCGGGGATTACAGGCGTGATGTTACGTTCCTATAAAGTACTCATCTACAATTAAAATATGTAAGAATTGTACAATAATTTTTACCGGGAATTATTATATTTAACATACGTGCAGTTAACGTCAATTCTCATTATCGGATATCGTTAATTTACCGCGTGAATATAAGAAAAACATTCAATACGACTCTAGCAAAAAGCCAACGCGCCGTGGAAATAGATCGGCAGATTGATATCGGCTTGAATTTATTCACTATATGTTACAACAATGTTGCAACAGTATTCAACAGATGCACTATCTCGTATGCAATTGATGAAGAGATAAAAAATAGCCTAGGAATCGTGGAACTACTTTTATCCGGTAACTGTCAACCTATCAGTTCGATTCTCCGGTAAAGGCTAACCTCCCACGCGACTTTTGATTTATACCCGGTCGGTATCGTGTTTATGTTCATTTGTTGTGTCGATCGATCGGTAACAATTTTGTTTTTTTTTTAGCGTATCGAGACAGTCCTGTGCTAATTTTCTATTTTTGTGCTTGTTTCAGGTGAGTCATCGGCATTCAGGCTGGCGTTATTAAAATTGGACGCTATAGCTTTCTTGTTATATAGGTATGTATGTGTATGTAACAAGAATCAACAGGCTCTGGCAGGTTTTAAGAGTTCAAGGTTAGTGCATCGAAATTTGAACGGGTTGTGTCGGACGAACATCGAAACAAAAAGAGCGGAAGGTGACTCACCGTGTGCTTCTTTCCTCGGCTAACAGATCTCAACGGCTTTTTTCCCGTCGTAACGCATTTTGAATTAGGAATTTTATTGAATCATATTTATAAATAGTATCGTAAAACCTAAAAAGATTTGGGTGGTTTTTGGGAATGTTCTAGAAGATTGCGCAATCGGTAGCACCTGTACAATCACTAATGCCATATCCTTTAGTTGAGAGGATTTAGTTAGGAGTTAGACTCCTAATTAGGAGAGTAAGATTTTGCGTTTGCTAGATGCTGTTGATTCATCTTGTTGGCAATGAGTGAACGTGCTATAATACTTATCTACCTGTAGCTAGCACGTACCTCAGTTGGCAACATTGAATTATCTCGTTTATTAATTATTGCCGATACAAACGAGCAATGAGACGCGCCAGCGGACTGTGGACGCGCGTAATTAATGTTGTATTGTGCGAACAAAGAGCTCAATTTATAGGCGGAACGGGGTTGTCAGGGTTGCGGCTCTCGGGCGGAACGATGAGCAAACGAAAGGGGAGATCCTTAACAATAGGTGCAATTAGAACTTCTTCCAGATACATTTTACATTTGTTACAAGAGATCGAATTGTGGGTTACTAGCCTTAACATAAAAGGGACAACCAAGCGATGCTGATATGGCAATATTTGAACTGTCTTCCTAAGTTGTCTTTTTAGCTTTGTGTGTATAGATAGTCATCAAAATGTGTCCAAAGGGATTGTACGATTGGATTTCTATGATTAATCATTTCCCCCAAAATCATAGCAAAAACTGACAACCAAAATTTTTTAATTTGTGAAATATTTTCAGTACAATCTTCCTCAATTGTCAATCGGTATCAGTGGTTTCTTCTCCGGCAGCCCTGCTGTTTCTTCGCATATTGAACACCGGCGTGATAATTGCAGTGGGGGTATTCATTACACGTCGTAATTAGTGAGCCGACACCCATAATGCCACGGTCGATTGTTTATCTGTCCATCGATGCGATCGTGATGATTGCCTAACGTTTAGATCAGAGATGGTGACGGTGGCTTCTAATTCTGTTCTTTCACTATCTTCACATTTTACCTAAGTTTTAATGCTACAAGTATTTGTCTTTGAAATTACATCTGCTGTTTTATATTCGTCTTGTTTTGAAGAAAATTTAATTGTATGATTACTATTATGTGTGATTATTTTGAATTAAGATACCTAAATAAATTCCAGCATTCCACAAGTGTATACTTTCTGGTGGATATCTGTATGAGTAAAGTACTTTTCGATCTGAGTCAAATCGCCGTAAACTGTAACGGAGAAAGTTATTTCCTTATTACCATTCCGCAAAGTAACCCTTACCTTCCCTGTAGACAGTGGAAGGGTTGCAGGAGTGTAGGAGAAGGAGGAAATAACGAAAATGTATAGTCAACTTAACCTTGTCTTAGTAACTATCTTGTAACCTCTGAGAAATGAGTTAGTACTGAACAATATCGCCTTTTAGCGCGTGCACTGACTGCACATTTCAAGCCGACATACGACAACATCAACGCAGCTACTTAGGGACAGTAATAGAGTTTTGGTAACAGGGATCTCTCGAACCATAAACATCGATATGATATCCTGAATACCCAATAACATGTAACACTTGACCGTTTTCAGCATACATTTTCTTTCTACTCATACACGTCACGGATTTGTTTATAAACGCAACCAAAACAAACGTTACCAGCAAAACAACACATTCGCTCCGAAGGTCTCTCGTTTTTGCCCAAACGCGCTCTCCGGGCCGGTCGCCGCTGACTCATGTGTGTTGTGTGCCGTGGGCGAGTTTCGTCGACCTTCGCCCGTATTGTTGCCAATTTGTATTTGATTAGAAACGTAAAAAAAACACCGTTGACCACTTTAGGTGCGGCAGTAAACGCTCGTAAAATATTAAGTACGTGTGATTGTCGTGTTGTCAGCGCTCCGAGTCTCTTTTGTCGCGGTGTTATTACGTTTTCTTAATTTCATAAGTGGGCTTACGACTGATTATATTAGTAATCGGTTTTTTGGAGATTTTTTTTCATTAAGATTTCGATTAAGTTAATTAGTTTATCCATATATTTTGGAATTAGTCCATCTGTAAGTAAAAAAAAGTATTATTTGACTTACAATAAGGTTTTAGGGTGGGATATGGTAGCAAAACATTCCTTTGTAAACTGTGCTTAAAAGAATTTCAAGGACAAAAATTAAAACCTTAAATTTTTTACTTACGCTTTGCGAAAGGGATGGCAGATGACGTGTAAATTAAAAACGTGTGTGTGTTGTGTACACGACATACATGTGCTTGCGGATAACAAATTAATTGATGTTTATTAAACATTTGTTTGCGTTGTGTTGTACTGATAAGACATTATCCTGTTTACGTACTGATTTGAGCTAGGTTAATTCTATTAATTGGTTTTCAATTTGTGTATATTCATTAATAATTAAATATTGACATAAACTATTTTATTGTCTGTTGCAATTAGATAGTTTACTAAATACAAACCTGTTTTATTAATATTCTCAGTTAAATTCTATGATTTTTTAGTACATCCTACCTAAATTAGAATGCCCATTTTGTTAAAAAGATATGAATAAAGAAATGTCATACACAAGAAGTGGCTATATATTTTTGTTCCCTTAAATGCGAATGCAGAGTAGGAGTCTTATCATAATTATATATGTATCGTCAATGCGTCATATTTACAAAATATTGAAAATTTTATGCTTAACTTTCTAGATATTGGTTTCAGATACTGTAATTGCGATCGTTTGCGTAATTATTATAAATAATTCTTCAAGTACTTAGATTAGCTTGTTAACTCTCGGTTTTATGAATCCATTGAATACAACCATCCAGTGGGAATCGCTGATTTATCTCACGGTGCACATCTTATAGGACATGGTATTATTCAAAACGTATCTTGTGCATCGATGTATTTATTGGCGTTTTCAATTTTCCCTTACATAAATTGAACGCTATCGCCGGATCAGAATCTAATCTGTCCACTCACTACACCGCACTCGCTGTTCGCGATAACAGGTCGATATGGAACGGGGATAGGTGCAATCGGCTTGTATCTACAGCACGAGATAGATAGATAGATAGTGGAGATACAGCGAACAATAGGAAGTACGTACGTACATACGACTACAAGGTCTTGTGTTAAAGGTTCGACATATTCCAGGATATACCATCCGGTCTGGAGTAAGGAGTACGTGTACTAAATGACGAAAAGAGATAATGTGAGTTGCTTGGTACTCTACTGGGTTTATTGGTTCATATTATGATAAAATTTAAAATTCAAGTATTATTAATATTATCCTCAAATACATTGGTAAGCTCTTGGATATCCGACCTCTTCCGGTGGCAATGAATTTGACAAATCGTTTGCGACATATGAGCGATTCGAACATTATGAACGCTATTTATACAATTATATTTTCTGTCTGTATACGTACATGTTGTATCATGTCTTTGTGTTATTCACGGTCACATAGTAACAAGCCGACGAATAGTTGGAATAAATATGTAGCTTCCTTTAAGACCCCACGTCCGCCTCGCGTCTATTTGTCACTTGATGGCGAAGTTTGTTTGCTCTACATTTGAAATTTACATCGATCTAAATATTTGTCCGCTTTGAAACGATTCAGTGCAATATAGAGACTCAAGTTGGACATGTTGATGGGATAATGCTATAACTTGTATTTATATTTTCGTATTGTATGTTCTTGTTAAGTTTTGTTAATTTTACGTACGTAGTTGCAATTGATCCGTATATTGACCGATGGTTAGTAATGTTTCCGCTTCGGTAATGGATTATCAATTAATTATTATTTAATTAAAATTGATAATTAATTAATTGCAATATATTGTGCAAATATGATTCGTAATTATATCTGATATTTTAAGATGTTAATTATTACTATTTATTTATAATCATTATTAATTATTTCTAGACACACAGAGAAATGCTTGCCCAATATCTGTCAAGTCCGGAGAATCGTCGGTCGGCGGGTGTCGGTTTCGAGTCGTGTTACGTCGATTTGTTGTCGGTCGGTACTCTTGCTTTCAGTTTGGGTCAACGCGCCTTATAACATGCACTGATGTATATTGTATGTGCACACCCGATGCGTTCGGTTTTTTCTGTGTTTATTTATGTAAAGAGATCAGCACAAGTTATCTGCTGTTATTTTGTATAATTCTTAGTTAATGTAGTTTACATGAATATTTCAAGTAATATCATTCTTGCTTTCGGTTTGTTACTCTAGCGGAAAGAGAATTGTGATGTTTCCAATAATTTCATTTTTAAGTCTTACATTCGTATCGAATGTAAAACCTATTGTACTATGGCCCATACGTTTGTAAAAACAATCATTATCGTCATCATCATCATCGTGCTGCTATCTCGGTGCACTGCTGGACATAGGCCTCCCCTAAATAGCTTGATCGCCAATCCATCGTATTTCCAAAATAAAATATATACAAAGTGCCATGACAAAAGTACAATAAGCAATGTTCAGCCATCACGAGTGCAGTTGCCAATGCTTCCCTAAATCGCGTAGTTATTTATATGAAACAGTGGACCGGGAATAGCGTCCCGCTCCCCGGGTTTAATGAGCCATAAATCCATTAGATATTATTGGACGGCGGACGAGCGTTGACCGCCAGGAATCCCATTCATGCGAAGGTCGGGAACTCGATTCATATATACTTACGTATACATGCTACGTACGTAGTGTGTGCATTCTTTGATAGATATTTATTAATAATATTTTCAAATGTGTATAGAAAATCTAATTGTCCTTGTACTGGATTGGCTTTGTATGTATGTGCGTAATATGTATTTCGGTTCAGGTATTGGTGTTTCAAGTGTTGCGGCACACCTTGGGAAAGGCCTATGTCCAGCAGTGGAACGGAAAAGGCTGACGTGATAATGATGATGATTGGTGTCACTATTTTATTTTGTTGTTTTTTACGTATTAGTAATCCGATAACTGCGGCGTTTAAAAAATAGTTACTGAAAAAAAGTTGCAAATATTTTTTTCCATAACGGAGTTGGGAATGTTCTCTAATTTTCTATAGGTATGAATTTAAAAAATGCGAACAAACCACCAACCCTCGAGTCAGAAGTTAAATATAAAGAGACGCCGCCGTCGTCTGACGCCGCTCACTGTTTCCATTGTTCTAATTTTACAGCTGTATATCATAATGTCCAGACGCTTCGTGTGTTACACTCTGTTCAAACAAATGTGACCTCTACGTCATCGTATTAAGGTTTGAATTCTAGAACATAACAAGTGCTATATAAAAAAAATACCTGAGTATCGTAATCACAACGTGCGTCTGCTTGTATTCCAGAGTCGACTTCACGTGATTCATGGAGTCAAAGCCACGGCCAAAGTCATTGTCAGACTTACTACAGACGGCGGAAATTTTGAAATTTTGCCAATTTATGTTTCGCAAGATGCGATTATCGTAAAATTCGACCGGGTGCTGGCACTGACCTATACTGGGTCACGGCCCGGTTCCACCACTACAAATAGACCACGCTAATCGGCCGTTACGTGATCAGCCAATGACATTTACGTCGCTGGGACTGTCATTGCTGTAGTGATACAGCGATCGAGTTGACGCGACTTTCCTTCTTAGATTCCATGGTACATAATTTCATATAACTACCTTACGTGAAAAATCTACTACGACCATATCGTTTATACCATGCACGACGTCGTTTTGGGTGATCAGCGTTACATAATCAAATATGTATGTTTTTTATATATCGTTGGAATGTATAAAAAACATAGTGCATTAAGAAAATTGACATAATTTTGAAACAAACGCAAGCAACACAAGTAAACAGTAAAATAACCAGTATTTTGAATGAAGAGTTGTTTAAGGCTATTCTTGAAGCTATACATGCGCTGTCCAATGTTTGGCCAGTGCATTTGACACATTATGTGTGATATTATAGAGATATTTACATTCATTGTAAAATCCTAGAGGTCGAGGTTTAATAGTATTCTCTCGAGTTTAATCTGCAATTTCCCCCGCAGAGTGCCAACTCGAGTTGCCCGGCGCATCGTTATCGCGATGTCCATTTCCGGCGATACATTTCCCCGAGCCTCCCTCCGAAGCGTTAACCTCTATTTCTCGAGCATGATTAATTGCAGCTCATTTTCAATCGGCATTAGACGAATTGATGCCTTCTCGTCACCTCCTCGTCAAATACTTAGTACATAGTTTCTCAAACTTGTGATATCTACCGCCTATATTGAGAGATGAACATTATCAAGCACTCATCCCAAAGTCTTCTCAATTACCATCTAGTAAATAATAACATCAGAATTGCTATTTTTAACTTTGCCATATTTGGTTTCTAAATTCAAACTTACATGAGAAGTAAAACGGTCGGTGGCATATTTTATCACAAAACGTTAAAAGAACATTCCTAAACTTTTCCAATGTTTTCGACAAAAACCGATTTAGACTATGACACAAAGTCTTGCCATTAACGATTATTGTCAAAAGCAAATAATTTATATGTAAAATTACATTATCAACATTATTTTTGCACAGCGCAAATTGTTACCCAAACGATCTAGGAGTGTGGCGATGTGTCCACTACATAATTGCGTCCCGAGGGCTTTTCTCAAATGGAGCCGAGTCCGTAATAAGAGGAGAAGCTTTTCACCGACGCTTTTGATGGAAAAGTTCCGCTCGGAGAGTGCACCTCAATTAATATTTATGTTATATGTTAGCTGCCACACGAAATCTGAGCAGCACTTCCAGCTCAAAGGCGTACTATGCTGTTAAGACGCCGTGGCCGGATATGATTCGTAATGTGACATATTAATAAGAAACCCACCATCAAACTGTGTTCTGGTGGAATTGCACTCGCGGCTACTTGACTGCCTCGCTAGTCAAGTGGTTGTAAGCGTAACTCCTAAGCGAGAGGCCCTGAGCTCAATCCCCAGATCGGCTGCTTATTAGGTTTTTCTAATTCAAAATCAAATACAATTCATTCAAGTACATTTAAATACAGTAGGCTCATCCCCTATTTCATAGTGGGACGGAAATGTAACTGGTAAAATGTGTGAGCGCATTACACTCCTCTATCTGTATATTTGGAAACATTTTTGTACTCTCGCGTTCATGCATGGTTCATTTATCAGACATTTAATGAATATATTAAAACATTAACAAGCAAGTAATACATACGTAGGTATGTATACCTATATGTACGTGTCACGTAGAACGTTAAACTCTGACCTATATAATTACTCACGCGTGTGTATTTTTAGTGTGTTCATTATGATACGTCCTTGGCGGCAAAAAAATATAATAACACTGGACTGTGTTGACAATGGAGAACACTTGCGACCTTGCGCTCCTTTGGCTAAGGCGGGCCGCACACTGAACTTTACAACCGTTTTTTTATCACATACATATACTACTCATACTATTATATGATTTTAAACTGTAAGAAGTTGTGAATTGAACAATAATTTGATGGAAGAGAAAAGCGAGAAATATTTTATAACTTTTAACAAGAACATGTATTACCGCTTAATGAAGTATCGTGAAATTCAACTGCAAATATAGCAGTTCATATAAAAATGTTAAGTATAATTGAATCAGCTTGTTATATTCTCGTGTTGTTGCCGCCAAGCTAGGCGTCACGCAGCGTTCTGTCACTCATAAACGCGGGGATCTATCATGCGTTTGTAATGCGTCGTGCGTAGTGTCATTCGCGTTTTCAATATTGGATATTTGTGACCTTGAGCTCCTTAGCTTAACGCTTGTAAGGCGTCACGTATACTGATCTGGATAAACGCAGATTCGATTAACTGCTAATGATTACATTGATTAGAATAATCATAGTGGATTATCTAAGTGTTAGCTGTTTCCTGATTTGATTCAAGTCTTTAGGCATCTTGTTCTAATTTAAAACTGTCTAACGCGCGGAAGCTTTTTGCCAACGCCTCCATATCCTGTCGATTAAGTAATAAAGACCAGCGAAATACCCGTGTACAGTCGGCTTAACGTTCGACAGCCTTCTTGTGTCATCCAAACATCTCATTGTTACTGGCTCGCGGTCGCCGCGAGCTTACTTGATGCTGCGCTATCTGGACGAACACTATCGAAATTAACACACCAATTGATATAATGTTGATACTGATCTGCTGGTAATACTGTATTTTATGTGGGTTAATCATATGTTCTGTAATTAATTGTATTTACGATTTTAAGGCGTAAAAATTGTTAGTGAAGTAGTTTAGTGGAGGTCGGTGTTTTTTGACACACTGGATGAAGGGCCATGTCTGGGAGTGCAATTGGAGAAGTTGATGGGATAATGATTTTGATGTTATAAATAAAATCCTATCGTAGTAACCGAACTGGCTGACCGCTTTATAGTACGGTCTGCCGAAGCAAGGCTTTATAACGTGGCGGCCTACCGGCAGCAACGTAAGCGGTGCGACAAGGCGTTATGAACAAAACCCTTCAGGGGAGGCCTATATCCAATAGTGGCCAAAACCAGAATAATGATGATGATCTGATACAGCAGCACACTCATATGGTGAGGTATGAAAAATTTTGAAATATGATTTACAATGATTCGCGGTACTTATACTATTTTAATTTAATATGTACCCACGATAACTGTATAAATATTCCGACAAATGTTTGTAAGTAATATTTTGTAACAATTTTAATTTAAAATTCTTGTAATGCTACATAATATGTATGGACGTATTTAATATGATTATGTACAAAAACACTTCAATGCAGTTACTTCTTCAAAGATCCGAACCGTTTTAGCAACAATTCCTATTAAAATATTATTAACATTTCAGTTACAAAACCTCAAAAAATCAATTATAGTGAAACCTATTAAATCGTTTCACATAGAAGTGTCTTATACACAAATCTACATATATCTATATAATATTTTGTAACTGTTTATACATAGATCCATGAATATATTATATAGATATAGCTCACGGTGTATGTAGCTTTGCTTACGACGGCGATCAGATAGGCCGCCTCGGTCCCCGGAAGGGTCTCGGCCGCGCGGAGAAAGTGCGGCGGCGCTCATCTCTTTGTCTAGACTCTACGCACCATAGAGACTAGTTCCGGACTATTATATGCTACAATTACATGATATTTTACTTAGACCACGCTGGAAATTAATGACACGACTCTATATAGAGAACTGTTTGAAAGCTACGACCTTTGTAATGTACTGTTAATAGATTGCTTCATATGACGGTCGAAATGTTGATAGGCGGGTGTGTAATTGTTTAATATGGAATGGACTGTCAATGTAATGGTATTATATGAAATGGAACAGATGTGCCGGATTAGATATTGGACAGTGATAATATAGGTTAGGGTTTTCCTACATCTATATGTGTGTATATACTTACCATATGACAGACAAGACATTATTATAACAATAAATGAGTTATTTTTATATAAATTACTAGTTATTGTGTCCTTGTTCCTAGAAATGATTCTATATCCTACAGTGAATCAATCATACCACATGTAGACGATGATCATGCAGTGCGATGAATTTACTTAAAACATCGATAAAACTATGTACATACATACCTACAAGTCGATTTTTTAATTAAGTCATCAACGCAGTATCGCGATGATGAAGAATGATACCGTGGGAGAGTATAGGAGGAAGGTTGCGGTGACACGAGCTTGCAGGTACATACACTGGTAATTACTCCAACGTACGTTGTATGTGCCAATGATTGTAATTACACAACATACTAATAACCGCCATTATGTTTTTCTAAAGGTTGCAATCAAACCTTTGTTTTCTATTCAACTACAAAACATAACGCATGTGTTTCCTCAAAGCATTAGGCAGAAGTGTCCTACGTTTCAGCAGTTATATATTCCATGGAATGGGGTTTGTGTCTGTTACAAAAAGTATATCACGAGCACCTTTTACGTTGTTTTGTTATTATTCGATGCTCTCAACCTTCCCCGAAAGTGACCTGGCATGATGGTGTAATAAATGTTCAATCAAATAATTCAAATAGACATGGCTCGATAGCACAGTACTATGCTATAGAAATGAACTGTACTCATTACCATCATCCGGTAATTTCCATAGTGGTGACCTATCAACCATTCGCAGCGCCAGCAGAAACCGCAGCGGCGATGAATACGAATATCTGCAAGCGACGCTTTCTATACTGTCATTTGTATAGAAACAGCTCTACGTTTTCTTAATTAGCGCCAGTTGCCTCGCAGTGCGCCTGTCCTACCACCATCACGGACAGAAGCGACCGACGATGATGCTCGGCGAACAAATGAATGGGAAATCGCGAATGAAAATCTAAATTGCAAGACATTTCGCCAGTCAGGTTTGTTTTTTCAGTCTTCTCCCATTTGGGAATGAAGTGGGCTGAAACGCCAAACTAAACCTTTAGAAAAATCTATACCATAGTTCAGAAATATTTATTTTAATTTATGGGCAGATTTTATTCTTTTGTACGAGTTTGAGATTTCACGTTCGTTCATCGCGACTGGTAACGACAGTTGCTTCTCAATTAGCTTTTTAATTTTAGTAACCAACGCAACCGGTACCTTACGCCTGAAATCACCTCTGTTGAATACTTCCTGAGTTATCTGGGTCGTCCCACTCTCTCGGAAGACGCGGACGTATATCGCCCGGTCGGATCTAAATGGCTGGTGGCCGGTGACAATGGTCCAATCTATTATTAAGCCAACCGGTCTCGTAACAAGATTGATTCGTTCTAGGATTTAGATAGAATCTCCCCGTGTAAAATGTGTTTTGCACGTTGGTGTGTTCCTTTTAGTTGTTTTGGAGACGTATAAATTCTTGTCTTTCTTTATAGACTCTTTTATTTTTGGAAAATCTGCAATAAATTATACATAACTTTTCGGGTCTTATTTGTGATTCTTGAAAAGTTTACCAGGAGTTCTGCTACTCCCTTCCTCTTTTTACCCATTTCGAAAAGGAACTCCAAACTCCTTTCGAACATGAAATGCCCATCGGTATAATAACTGTTACGTGCAAGTAACAGTGTTATAATATAACTGCCATTGGTAGCAATAGTAATCCATCAGTGACACGGCACATCCTGCCAATCCGCACGGATAAGTTGTATCAGATACATCTGAAACGTTAGCCGGAGAGTATTTGTGGTTAAGCTTTATAGATTAAGAGATTGATATACGTACACATGGAATCCTTTAAAACACAACCTCAACTGCGATGCATTGTGTTATATGGATTCCACTTGGACACTTTTAAATCTCGAAGATCAGCATCCTGGCCCTTTGAAACTTATGGAAGTTGACAATATTAACAGTAGACAATATTAAAAAAGTAATTAGATAAAAATGTTTTGGCACACTATTGGCCATTGTCGAAAGCATCTCATTAGAAAATAATATCT
>DWFV01000501.1:0-14034 GCA_018246775.1 Parelbella machaon machaon
CCTAAGTTACTCCTTATTACATCAGCTATCTGCCTGTGAAAGTCCCGTCAAAATCGGTCCAACCGTTCCAGAGATTAACAGGAACAAACAGACAGACAGACATACAGACAAAAATTTAAAAAAATATTATTTTGGTATATGTACCGTGTATACGTACATATGCATTTAGTAAAAAGCGGTTATTTTAATATTACAAACAGACACTCAAATTTTATTTATTAGTATAGATTATTATCACTTTGCCAACACGCTTTTCATTTAAGTTGGATACAGAGAGAACCGAGTGCCAAATATCTCCATCTTAGGAGATTTGACGTGCTTCTTCCATATTCTTCACTTTATACATGTTGACCGATTTTAAACACCTTTGACTCTCCCATCAGCCAGTGTCCACCCATAACTTATGTATATAAAAAGACACGTAAAACATATTTAAAACGTTGGAACATCTTGCATGATGTCGGCTATACTCAAGTCTAAAGTTTACACTGTCGTTACGATCGACATGTCGATTTTGTCGTTACTATCGATAATATACCGTTAAAATATTCAGTAAGAATCCTAGTTTTAATTCCATTTCAACTTTCATCAAATTATTTTTGTAATTAACTTCACAGCGAAGTCTGAAAGCTGCGTATTCAGCTGTCAGCGCGTTATAATATTTTATTATGATATATTATATACGAAACAAATTTACCTTTACATTTATTTTTAATTTATTTCATTTCATTTTAATGTGCAAGTTATGTGTGTAGTCTCAGTTCTTCCCGAAGGTCTCTTCATAGCTTACGATCTAGCTACGTGACTACCAACTTGATTGCTTAAGACAATTATTATTTAAAGCATTCTTAGCCCTGACAGAAAGCCAAATCAATTTTTTTTTAACATAAAAGAGTGTACGTACCTACATCATAAATGCTAGACTGTCAGAGGTACTGTAATGAATTTGGAAGGACCGTAGCAGGAAGAAATCGTAAGTCTCTGTCTGTCCTTATGGGAAATAGGCGCGATAATATGCATAAACATATATGAGAGCCATGTCTAGTTAGGCCGGTTGGCGCTCGAACATAACGTCACCAGTGACCTTTGTATGCCCTTCGTTCTCGAGGAGCAGGTTCAGCAAATGTTTCCAGTTATTATCGTTAGATATTTAAACCTGATGGTGGTCCCTTTAAATATACATGCATGCTATAGACTAATTGGCTAGAACCTCCTACATTCTTTTAGTTATTAATTACCTTGCGTATTATATTATTGTATTGTATTGTTTTTGTAATTTTTGAGGGTACTTTTTATTTTAGTTACCGTACCGGTATTTATTTAAGACGATCACTGCTTCATCTTCTTTTTGTTGGAATACTCGTATATGCGGCCACAGCGTATCGAAACACGACTAACACAAAATTTATAGGAATTTCGTATTTTTTTAATTTTTTACACATTAGCCACCATTATAACCGCTGTGTTATTTGTTTTTATAATCTCAATACATCGATTACATCAGAATATGCATGTATGAAGAGAGCGATGTATGTAAAAAAAGCACGGATCGTCTGTAAGAAAACATATATAGCACTTGGAGTTGTCTGCCTATCCTGTAAGGCACCTGCCGTTATGATAAATAATAATAACAATAGTATCATTCGAAGGAGATCAGTAACGCGTTTAAACGAAGTTATTCCTAAGAAACGATGTTTCGAATGACATCGATAACACATTTAAACGAAGTTATTCCTAAGAAATGATGTTTCGAATGACATCGATAACACATTTAAACGAAGTTATTCCTAAGAAATGATGTTTCCAATGACATCGATAACAAATTTAAACGAAGTTATTCCTAAGAAACGATGTTTTCTTTGTTGCATCTTATTTCAAATGCAATCTTCGTTCCATTCAAATGGAATAGAAACAAAATATTCAAAGCTAAGCGGTAACTACCGGCCTTGTAGCACCGACATCTGTGTATAATTTCAAATATTTTATTAGGGATCGTAAAATTATGCGCAAATTACAATCATTGAGGTAAATTTGCGAACACGCTTGGCATAGCGGATTGCTTGTAATATGTTAACAATCCAATAGGCCTATGTGGATTGTTTACACATCCCAAGTATTCCTAAGGGAATTCAATTCTGTAAGTAAGCACTAACGGATTGCTGTATACTCATCGATAATATTTGTAAGAAGCGAAATGAAATCGCTCACGCTTAACTTACATTTCTCCTCAAGCGTCTCTCGTACATTAGTCCGTGTTAAGCTCGTTTCACACAAGCCATTTGATTCGTAAACAACACATAAAATTTCCTCACCGAACAACAAGAAAGAGAGCACCATGTATACAATAGAGTTTTGTGACTGCATTAAGTTTTAATAATATTGCTTTTAAAGATACAGATTTACTTGTTTCATATTTTATTTTGTTTACGAACTTTACATCTTATGTGAAAGTATATTTAGCTGCAAGCAACATAATATATTTTAATATTGTAAGGTGGTCTATCCACTTTCCATGATTAATTATTTGATTGACAGTTACTTAATCGATAAATTGCGTCTCCAATCGACACAGTGTCGGTGTTGTCTCAAGTAATGTGTATAGAGTGGTGTAAGCGAGTATAGATGATGAGATTACAAATTATTGTTTGATAATACTCATTATAGTCACTTTCAAATATTCACCTACACTGCTCTCTCTTTCGCACTCGTGCGTTTGTGTATATCTGTCTTTTTCTCACGAAATGAGGTCGCACGACGCGAATCAGCGCGTCTTCTCGTATGCAAAATTAGATAATTACTAATACAGTTTTAGCTTGTATTTAATTTAATTTAATGAATACACAATATATTAATGAAACTCACGTCTAACTCGTACGCCGTGACATTTTAAAGTTAAGGCATATGTATGTTCGGTTTATTTCGACCGATTATAATGTACTATAAATTATAGACTCTATGTCGAGCTAGTTAGAGGTTAAATTAATTTTGTTGACAGATTTGAGGTCTGAGTAATAGAGTCTTTTAGACATGGAAAGATCTCGAATGTTATAAGGATTTAACGTTTGGGTAATTGTGTTGATGTCTCTCGAAGATATAATATCTATTATTATTATTATTTCTTATGTTATGATAGGCTAGACTTGAATAGAATATAATTTATCCATGTATATGATTATCACGGCGACCATTCTGTATTTCTATGGCAACGACAGCAAAGTTATTAGGATTCGATGCGGTTTTTAGTATACGGTTATTAATGCTTTATTTAATTATCTCGGTTTTTATATTTAAGATTGGTATATTGAAAAAGCGATAGATGAGTTTGAATAGTCTTTCGAGTTGAATGACATACACCTATTTTTCTAGTACATTCTAGATTTATGTAATCATCGATCGTCCAGTGTTATTGACTAAATCATCATATGACAAAGAAGAATAGATGATTTTAATAGTAACAAAAAAAAGTAATATAAGAAAATAACTCATGGGAAATAAATATAAAAATAACCATTTAACAAGATACAACTGATCCCAAACTAAGCGTAGCCTATGATAACCAGACAACTAATAAACATTATTTATATGTATACTATACCTACAGACCAGAATTACTTGTTATAAAACTTTCTATTTAAATATCAAAAAATCCTTGTACTAACATACATATCTTCATGCTCCGTCCTTTACGGGGTAGGCAAATCCACTCGATCCCATATACCTACATATGCTCATACCATAATCTCTTCGTTCATAGTGACTTATTGTGGAGCAATATTACCTGGTGCGAATGAAATAATAATATTTCTAGACAAAAGGCGTACGGGCCGTATGTGGAAGTAACCGAATCATCTGCACCGACCGCTCCAATCAATTGATCAGATTATACATACAAGCAAATCCGGACGCGAACACTTGTGAACGGCGAAAGCTTAAGTACAGACAGCATAAAAAACGCCATTTTATTAGCAACAATTTGACAAAATGATTACTATTGTTACACAAACATGCCAAGAAACTTGATAAAATTATTATTTTCGCCACGTCCGTTACGGGGTTGGTAGAGAGCACCGAGTGCCAATTATCTCTATTCTTATAGACCTGACGTGATTCTCTCGCATTCATCACTCTCTTGATATGCGAAAAACTCCCTTCGAAATTGTTTTAGTAATAGAAAATAGCTCATGAGAAATATGAAAACATTTAAGAGTGTAGCGTTGATATCGTTATTGGATTTCTTGAGTTAAAATAATATAAGAATAATTGGAAGCAGGGCTTAATAAAAGTTATCATTTTCGCAAGAAAAACTATGAACAAGCAAACATTTTTATTTAATGAAGCGTTAATAATAACATTTAAAGGGTTCATAACAAAAGAAGTTTGTTACGTATCGGTAATACACAATAAATGGCAAAAAATGATTTATAAGATTCTGTATTGTCCAGTAAATATTATTTCATTGATATACTTGAGTGATCCTTAACAATCGTTGTGCTTAATAAGAGATGATAATATCGCGCCTGCATTTTTCGGAATGAGTGGGCAGAGGAGTGTATAGTACTCCAATATTGTCCAGTTAAACGTCCCATGTAATCGGGAGTGGTATGACGTACACCGGAAACGAATCCAGAGAATCCGAGAATTTCAAGTGTAGAAAAATCCAATAAAACTTGGCCGAACCGGGATTCGAATCCGAGGTCTCTAGATCAGCAATAGCGTATGCAACCACTAGACCAACGAGCCAGTGCCTAAAGTGACAATTAAATGTTAAACATTAAAGCGATAAACTCATTCACTTTTCGACTCGAAATGCAGTAAAGCACTTAGACCCCGCAAACATCTAATAGTACTAACATGCGGTCCATTTCGTGTTCATTGAAAACCGGTGTTTAACATTTAAATGCGGTTTCGTAATCAACCGGTTCCGTATACCAGTTCTAGTGGCGCAAAATTCTAACATGTCCACGAAAATACTTTAACACGACAAATACTAGTTTCATTGTTGACCTTATTATGTTGCGTACATGTTATATTTGGTAAGATGTAAATAGTTTAATATATGATACAAACTATGATTATTATTATTATCATTACTCAATCGTCACGTCAGGTCCCTTAGCCTCCCTTTTCGCAGACTTTTGAGTCCAATTGAGCATCGTATAATATTTTAAAAATCAGGTTTCTATTCCAGGGTCTAGGATAAGAAATCACAGTACCCATATGTTACCTGTGTTTTAAGATTTAATATAATAGTCACAATAAAAAAGGAAAATGTCTCGACGAAATTTATATATTAATAAGTTCTGTACAGTTGCAGTAAAGTTACTTGGCTAGCTTAAAGTTTAATTTCTCCATCTCCTTTTCCCTCTCTTCTATTTTCTCTTTCTCGTTATCATTATGTACGGTGTAATTTTTGTCCAGAAACATACTAATCGGTCTATGCTAACCGTTAAAAATATTGGTATGTACCGCCGTACAGTAGATCTGAATTCGATTCATAATGTCTATTTAACTCGCGGTTCAAAACTAACCTGTTGCTAATAGCACCTCATAACTAGTTAATCAATTACTGTATAAATAATTACTTAACCTATAAGGCCCGAGCAGTCATTATTACATTACGAGTAGGTATACCATTATTGTCGTTTTAATATAATTATATTGTCACGCAACTCAATTTGGGAGCGTTGCGAAATTGACGGTTAATGATCTGGCAACATGGAATCTATCAGATATTGGATTCAATGGTTGCAACCTGTCTAGAGCTATTATTTTTCCTGACCCCGATTTATTATCACTACAGGGATTGAAAACGTACTCCGTGTACGGGTGAAGTATCCTACCTTAATACCTTGACGTGTTTGAAGTCATATCTTACATTTACAAAAGAATCATAATAAATTTTTGTTAGAAAAAACCCTGAGATAACACTGTGTCATCGATAAATATCGAAATTGTGCTTGACTTGTGCTTACCAGAGCATAGAATGTATTGTTAAAATTTGTAACCAACGGTCATATTTACAACATTTGACCGCATTTGATCCACTCTGTGACAGTTGGGCTCCTTAATTTAAATGCTATGTGATTATCATAAGCGTAAGTCGTAAAAAAAAGGTTAAAAAGTATTATTTATCATAAGCGGAAATCGTAACAAAAAAATTATAAAGTATTATTTATGATAAGCGTAAATCGTAACAAAAAGATTATAAAGTATTATTTAAAATAAGCGTAAATCGTAACAAAAAGAATATAAAGTATTATTTATCATAAGCGTAAATCTTAACAAAAAGCTTAAAAACTATTTACCTGCATATTTTCTTTATTTTTTCTACTGCAGCATTAAAATATTAAGAAACAGTAACAAAACCGTCATCGTTTAATAATTATAATGCTGCCTAAGAATTTAATTGAATTTTATAGACAATTGTCTATAAGGAAAACTTTAGAAGGTGAGATACCTATTAAGCCTATTTTTGCTGACCGTACACCAATAATGGCATGTCTCGTGCAGTACGGCGCTCTCGCGAACAGACCGGCCAGGCATGAATATTGGCAGCACAAAAGCGAACAACTCTACACTATCTGCTTTATTATGTTCATGGCAGGATTTAGGGAATACAGCATATTTTTATTGACTCTACCGGGTGTTTTTGGCATATAAATATTTTAGTTTACTAGATTTATAATAAAAACACAAGTTTAACCCCAAAATGTTCTTAACATAACCCTTTTAGCAACCACAAAGTGTGCATATTTTGTCAAGACATTTTCATGAAATCAATGTTATATAAAATGTAACGTAGGTATACAAGAAATAGGGTTGTCACAAACAACTTTTACACATACACATGTAGACATACGCACACAATTATTGAGTTTGATTCGATCGTGTAATATCAGGAAAGGACAAAGCGTCGGGTGTACGAGTATGCAATACTTTCGTCACCAGTTACATAAAGCCAGACGTAACGAGACAAGCCAAGTGCATTGCCCAAGCTACCGATGGCGCATTGGTACTGTTATTCAATATAGCTTTGTCACAGCCGGGTGATATTTTGTAGGCCAGTGCACGTCGAATGTTAGGAGAAAAAAATATTGACGCGATTGCGGGTAGTTCAAAATTTTTTTTTCTGCCTCACGGAAGTTGCCCGCAAGACCGCCCGATGTGAAATGATCAATTTGTAATTTAAAAAAAAAAATGGAGCATTACATTTAAATCTTTTTCGATTATTGGTTTTGTTTGTATTTTTTTAGGTTTTATTTTTAGCACCTTGAATGTTTTTAGACGGTTGTGGTTAATTCGTTTACCAATGCAGGTGATAGGATACATAAAATCTGGAGTTGCGATCTGTTTCCTGCTTAATATAACGTAATAATAAGTAGAATTCTAAATTTGAAGAGCATGCGTATTGTTACACTAAAGGAAAACATAAGGGATTAAAAATGATTATTAGCGATTTTAAATTTTATGAAATTTTTAGCGATTTTTGTAATTTTATTTTTTTGGTTTTAATTTTCGTTCCACATATTGAGAAAATATTTTTTTTTTTTACTTTATTACCACATGAAATGGATAACTAGTTCCTTTCATTTTTATTCACTGCTTTTTCGACCTTGATACGACGACTTCTCGCTGAGATATCGATCGGACTTTGAACGGAAACGATAATTTTGTCTTTGATCGTCGATATATCAGCAGCCACAGTTCACACAGATAATAAAAACTGAGTTTTATAAACTCGAATTTTATTATACGAAAAAAAAATATCCATACTCTATATGAATTTGCTTTTGATGGATTTTTGGTTAATAAAGCGCTGAATTTAAAATATAGAGAAAATCAATATAGTTAAGTAAGCCATTTAATGTTTATAGGTACTCCATAGAATTTCAAGGAGGGGTAAAAGATCCCAATGATAAATAAAATGAAAGGTATATTAATACCCATTTTTATTTATAGCCTCATATTAATAATTCGGGTGTGCAATGCACACACAAACGATAAAAGTAATTTTATAACGCAGATGAATACCCCATTTCTCTACATTTGCTTACACTGTAACAGAATTACAGTGGCATTAATATTGTTGCTGGCGAGATGACCCGTTAGGCGCTCGTGGATGCAAACCAGAAATTATCAGCGCACCGTGCAGTCTAACGGTATCTAAAGTAATAAATACTACATGTAGTACTGTTCTAAATTTAAATTTTATTAAATTTCATCAACTTAATTCATATTAACTTTTATTAATTTTGCTCAATGATTAAAGTTACAAACTAAGTTATTAGTTTACAAAGTACTATGTTTTTTTTACGGTGTGGACTATTAAACTTTAATATTTATTTTGTTCCATCCCATGCCATATTATTCTATGCATTTTTTGCTATTTATGTAGATTGTGCTAAGCAAGAATGCTTAGTCGTATTATAAGTATACGATTATCTTAATTCTGACAGTGCGAGGTGTAGTTTGCAAGTTCGCAAGCTGTAACCTTGTAAATTCGCTTTCAGCATCTGTATTAAATGTGTAGGTAAATATAACCAATACTAGGTAGTGAATACTTATCGCTTAATTTTTAAATTTATTTTAAATCTGTTAACATTTAATTATAATTAATTAATCTCGATTTGTAACTTAAAAATAAATTATAGAGACATTTTTTTGTAATAATTAGGTTTAACGCGATAGCATATCATAGACAAAACCAGAGAGATCCGACACCTCTATCTTCTATTTATAATCTGTGGACCAATCAGTGATGCAAGCCGCGGGCTGCAGGAGATGGACCGTTATCTTGCATCGGTAGGGCAGTGTGTTCGTACTGCTCTAACGGTAACCGGTAATGGTAAACTGGAGTACTGTTATATAAAAGATAAGAAGGGAATTGAATAGTAATTTAGATCGCTGTCTATAAAAGTACTTGGGATTCCTATCTTGTTATCGTCAAGATTGTTCACCGTTAGAATAAAGAATTACGGGAATACTTGCTGGATTCCACTGTAAATTGGATTTTATTTTTTGTAATTGGATTTTTTTTTTGGATCTAAAAATTGTTTTTATTTAAAATTTTTCGACCACTGCGTAAAATAAGACATTACATTACGGAAACGCTAGTGCTATTCGGAAACGGAAATTTTAACGGAGTGCAAACGGTTTTTATTATAAGTTATAACATATTTATTACAAATGATAATATTTTTTAAAATTAATTGGATACTGTGCAGACTTAAGTATTTAAAATCGAGACATTTTAGGTTTGGTAAGACTCGAGCTAGGGTAGAATTATTAAGAATATTTGTTTGGCGCTGTTAACTAAGTGATTTTAGCTCCCTACAACATATCTGGTGCTCGTACAAAATTGATGAAGTAGATAATATTCAGATAGTAATAGAACCATAATTGAATGTTCAAAGTTTTATTCTGGAGACGAAACCTTGACACGTATTTTAGCAGCCATATTTGTAATGATATCGTGCGACGAAGAGAGCCTATCGTGGATGTCCTACTGGAAAACGGCCTGTTGGACGACCAAGATACCGCTGGAGCGACGAAGTCCAAAAAGATCTGAAAGCTCTCCAAATAGGTGATTGGCAAAGAGTAACTCAAGACAGGAAAAATGGCGGCTTTTACTGTCGGAGGCCAAGATCCACTTCGGGTCACTGAGCCGGCGTAAGTAAGTAAGTATTTGTAATGATATACAGGTGGTAGACAGATGGGACAAATAGCGCTATCAAATATTCAAAAATATATTCAACTTAAGAATGCAACTAAGTAAGTGCATTACTAAGTATGTTCAATTTTTTAACTTATAATAACAGTCAAGGATATGATATAAGGCCTTTCAATGTGAAAATTAAAGTAGAGAAACACGTCAGCTCTATAAAGATAGAGATACGCTACACTCGGTGATCTCTGCCTGTTCAGTAAGAGACCCATCGTGACAATATAATAATAATGCAAAAAACAATTAAATAAGTTCGAGCATTTAAAAAACATTTTCATAACTGCTATTTTATATACGTACTGCAAGTAAACATGGTGAGCACTTGAAGCGTTCACGATTCCGAGTCATGCAGAACAAAAGTTACAGAGGGATGGTGTTAATAAGGAATTTCAATTTAAATTGTGGATAAGACAAACTTTAAAACTTCCAACGTTTATACTTGCTAAGGAGGTCCGTTAGGGATGCGTAACAGAGCAAATCCCGGGATTCTAAAGAAAAAAAAACGGGATTTTCTCTATATAGCATAAAAGTCTTCTGGTGTTATTGTGTTGATTAAAGAGGGATAAAGAACGCCTTGCGATATGATTATTTAAAAAAAATCGGCGGTTAGTATAAAAAAATATCGATTAAATAACAGATACATATAACTATATGTGATATATAAGTTAATAATATGAAAAGCGTATAAGCATTCCATAAAAATGTAATTTTAAACTTATGTTGTAAATATAACAGCCAGTGTATGTTTTTGTATAAAATATCAAATAGATCTTAGGGTCAATTTGTGTGGTCTGTAGAAACGATGAAGTTCGTCAAAACGCGATAGTTTTTATTACTTCTTTGTTTACTTAGTGCTGTAACGGTGTATTCAGTTCAATCCCCGAATAAATACTCCGTCATTTCAATATTTGTAACATTTTTCTTTCACTGATATTGAAATTCGACATGCAATACCGTTCAAGTGCAGGTGAACAGTCAATTCGTTTGCCTCATACACGTTATATAAATGATGTCCAAATATTTACCGATCATCACGGTAAGTGAAGTTTCTAAACGTATATCCATAATTTATTACCTACATTTCAGTGCTGTGCAAATAGGTTATATTGAGTAAATCGATTTATCGCAATGATGATAAAAACTTCGTTGGTCAATATAATTGAATTTTACCGACAAAGGAAAACTGTGATGAATTTCGCCACTATCAAATTCCGCGTTTTAGTTATTATTTAGGTCACTCTAATAATCTATATTGCGATACTGCTAAAATGTCATGCTTTAATCAGTTATTTTAATCTGGTTTTAATGTATTAATACTATCTCCTTTTTACCCTTATAAAATCAAAGTACCATTAATTCTGGTAAAAAGATATTAAAACGTACGGCTCATATTAACAACCCCATCATTAACGCTACGTATACTATTGTTAAAATCTTAGAGCCGACTACTGATCTATTTAAAAAAAAAAGTAATCCCGGAATAAGCGGGATTGCAAAATAAACCTCGTAGCTACTCGTCACTACACGTAGATGTCAAAGTTGTAAAATAATTCCCAAAGCACATACTTTCGCAGCGATGCCGCCTAATCCATGGAATTCAGTCTTGGTCTGTGAATTTTAAGTTGATAACACGTACGTGACGAGTCTTGATACTGGAGTAGCAACTCGAATTCATTATTTTGTGACGCCTGTTTTTTGACCCCAGCGCAGGATCTATGAGGCGAATTTACATTTTAAGAGCTCTGTTACCGCCGGCTGCATGTTTTGGTTTCTTTTTTTGTTCGTGTTTTACGTATGTTAGTTAATCATTCGAACGTAGATGTCAAGATGTACTTTCTGGCTTATGTATCAAAGTAATTGTTCTACATACTTTAACTTTCATTTAAAATAATATTTTGAAGATGAAAAAAATAATAACTTTTGTTTTTATTTGCACGTTTTAAACCAATGAGGATAATTTTACGTTTTTTTTTAAGATAATTTTTGTGTGATAGAAATATAAAGTATTTTTTGCTTGTAATAAAATTGATTGCATGAAGATTTATGTTTCCTTAATCGGTTATTAATTGATTATTTTTGCATAATATTAATCAGAATATTATTTACTTACCGGAAACATTTATCCTCTACAATCGAAATACTGATGGTGTTGATGAATTAATAAAGTTCACAAATGATATTAATTTATTAAAATAAAAACCTATCAAATTCTTCAAAATGGGCAATAATTTTTTTATGAATAATCGCGTGCTTCGCATAGCTATTTTATTACCGGATGTGTATTTCGTAAGAGCAATTATCATTACATTATTACCGGTACAAATAGAGCCTCCTTTTTACATGTAACTCGGTTAAGGCCGTTACGATTTTAAGGTAACAGAAATCTTAACCAAATTCCATTTTTATTATTACTTAAATATCTCTAACGAGTGATTTCTGACTAAGCTAATTTCACAATAGTATTTCTATGTACCACATTTTCGTTTTGGAAAATGTTGTAATTATACTTCCTAGGACTCTACTACAGATTACGACGGGAAAGTAGTCAAACGAACCATTCAAAGTTTTCAACTGTCCTGAGGTGTGACGATAAGGTTTAACGACCGTTACGTAACAATTATCACCGGTATTTTAATCTTTAAACCATAGCCGCTATTATCAGCTTTCGACTGTTACTGTCAACAATTAAAAGCATCATTTCAAAAAAGTCTATTTTTCATTCAATTTATTCGAATATCGTAATTAAAATATTACAAATAATTGTACGGCTTTTCATTGTAAATATTCAAAAATTTTAAATACATATAACGCATTAACCTATTAATCGTATAGATAATTGTATTTATAAACAAATCCGTGGAACAAATGGAACGTAAATTGCTCATTTGAATACCAGTTTCTGTTTTAGTAGGTACCTACTAAAGATTTCTTAAAATATACGTATAATAACATATAAAAATTACTATTGTTGAAATATATTTCTCTTATAGAATATTAAAAGTAGTATTTTTTATTACAAAAGACAAACTGTTTGCCAATTACGAGGAAAAATATACTTTTTTTATATACATGTACCTATACTTCATTTATTAACAAGTGCTTTAAGTAATGTCATAACTAGCGCAATTTACTACTTAATTAATAAATGTTTGTAACAAAAACATAAATATTGACAAAGAAAATAACCCTGATAATTGCTATTTGTAAATAAAATTAAGTCATTATGCATAATGTTATAAAATGAAATATCATTTAAAAAACGTTCCAATGGAAGCAACGAAAATAGAATTTATTGCAAATTAACATTAAACATTATCAAATGATATTTTAAAATAAACCGCATGCAATAAAAAATTGTGCACACTAAAAATAAATTCTACGCTGAGAAAAATTCTAACTTTAAAACAACATAATTCCAATTCTAAAAATGAAATAAATTTAATTGAAACAAAGTTGCAATTTTAAAAGTAGATCAATTTTAATTTTAAAAATAAAATAATATCAAATTATATTTTTCTAAGTAATAAACTTCAATTACTGTGGCAAATCGCTCGCAACTGGTCGAAACTAATCACAGTGGTCGTGAAAAACAAAACTTTAAGTGATTCGAAATAAGGTTCAAATTTGTTTACGCGGCTGTATCGTGTGAAGTTCGCGATTTCTACCAGACGTTGGCTCGCACTTTCTCTTTGTGAAACCGTGTGTTTTTGTTCATTGTCAGCGTTAGTGAGCCGATGCCTATGGAGGGTTTTCAATGGGATTTTTAACATGGGATTGCGTTTTTACATCACCATGCCGTTGACGTTCCTCTCAGTACAATGTCTAACATTGCCGAAATAATAAATCTTTAGGGGACATGTGCAAATTCTAGCTGACTCACGATCTAAGTAACTCTCTTTGGTTTTATGACTGTTATACTCATTGTATAGTTAATTTTAAGTCTCAAATGTAACTTTAAATTAAGGTACCTATTAAGGCTACGTCGATTGACAGTAAATACATAGGTATCGTCGCCTATGAACATTATATGCAAAACCCGAGGATTGTCCAGTGAGTTGCAGGCAACTCCTATAGATATCAACTAAATAGATTTAATTTGTTTGGTATCGAACAATTTATCTTAACCTTAATACCTCCAATAAGGGAATAAGATGGCAAGATTATCTTACTATATAATACTTATATGCATTTAAAACAAATGTCTGATAACAAATACGTAGACTTCCTGGCTGTTCGTGTTTCTGAGTCCGACCTCAGATATAACTTACTCGTATTTGTACCAGAGCTTATAACCTTCATCTATATAATAT
>DWFV01000502.1:0-14029 GCA_018246775.1 Parelbella machaon machaon
ATTTAAACTCGCAGTTACACCATTAATAAAATAATTATCCATTCGCGGATGGTATGACAACAGTAAGATGACTCAGTTTACCTACTTGATTAACCCGAAATACCCTTGTTTCGTCTCTTATTAAGAAGGTTTCTGCCCTAATTTATATTACCCTCAATTGCGACGGTTCATTGCGCTCGTACTTTTTACAAGATAAGACGCGTATAAATCGTTTTATATTTAGAAAAACCACGGTCATATTATCTGGTTCAAACTGCCTTTATTAAATACAATTATCGTACGGTTCGGTTCCTGTCGAGTAGATATGAATTCTGAGCGTAAGGCTATAAAATATCACATACATACATCGATGTAACTATATGTATGTACGTATTTATGTAATTTGTTAGTGTTTGATTACCATAGCACAAGCTTTAATTTATTTAGGGCCAAGTATCGTGTGTGGAGATACCCTAAGACATAAATATATACGTTTTAATACTCAGATAGTCTTATTGCCTAGAAACGCAAGACAATAAGATCTTCCACGCTTAAAACTTAACTGATGACTAACATAATTGTACTGTTTACAAAAACATTCTAAGATATTACAAAGGGTTTTCAGAACTGTACAACGAATTATTGATTTTGTTTGCACGAATAGAAAATGCTCCAACATTAAGACACAATGGAAGAGTAAGTGCTGAGAAAAAAAAAAAGTGAGAAGCAATAGGTCATAAGCGTCGAACGAACAATGGAGAAACATAATCCATGGTCGTTGGTAAATATTGATCGGCAGGATCTATGACAAATCACATCGACGCCGTGAGCTGTTACAAGGATCTGAAATACAAAAATTATGAATATGTTCTTTCAATATCGCTTAATTTCATTTACAGTTGCAATTTACACATATAAATTTTTTGTCTTAAAAGGCATGGCGAATAGGCAGCCTCACTTGATGGTAAGTGGTCACGGTCGCCTATAGAGATTGGCAACACCAGAAGTGTTAAAAATGTGTTGCCTGCTTTAAAGGAAATTATATATTTATTACTTTTCCACACTTTTTCAATATTAAATTGTAAAATGGGAAGGGTTTTTATTGAAATTTTAGTTCACATTTGGATTAAGCGGGAGTTCTCTGGAATTAAACTCGTTGCTCCCGTTAAATAACATGACAGTTGGAGAACTCATCAACTTTTATATTAAAAAACTTCTCGTCTCGTTTTATTGGCAATGCAACTGTAAATGTTGGGTTTTAATATGGAAACTCTACGTTTAAACATTACAGGTAAGCAATACTTTAAACAGTCATTGCATTTTTTCATTTTGTATATTAAATTTATCATATTGCAATTTGTTTGAAAGATATTGCAATAAAATAGAATCTCCGTTGAAATTTTAAGAATTTTTATTGAAGATCTTCTAATTTGGGGATATTGGAATAGGTGTAAACATTAATTGTGAGAATACGTACTTCGTTTCGTCCAGGTAGACGGCTTCGAGAACTTTGGCGGCATACTGTAAGTTCTTTTGCAAAGTCTCTGCGGGTATCTCACCGCGGTTTAATTGTCTTAGGAGATAGCGTAATCTGTGAACAATGGAAAACAATTTTTAATTTAATTAACAATTTTTAAGCAATTATTTTGTTTTTGCTTAGATTATAACGGAATACTTTTAGAGCTGAGATGAGAAATGGAATTTTCGTTTAGACAGAATAAGTTCCTCCAATGTTTTTGTTTCGACTTTTTTAAAGAGTCGTTCCTACTTATGAAGGTTGAGTTATAAGGTCATGGGTGTGTTTGAACTCTGTTTTCTAAACCTCTAATAAGAAAGTCATATTCAATGACTATTCATTAAAAAAATACAAAAAGCTTTTCTTCGAGATTAAGATGTAGACTAAATCACTTTATATAATGTTAATGATGTTAAACTAACAAATTATTTAAACGGATCAATATAGGAGGCCGATGAAATGTAGTAACAAAATATCATAAGAAACCATCATCATTTTGGTTTTGGTATATCTTAATCATTATCTATATTTAGGTAACATCGCAAATCTCTCAGGCCGTAAACCATTACCATGCTGTCTTTTCAGGAATTCCATTTTTAAAATTTATGTGACATTTGAGAGAATTGTGAGAAATGCATTGCAGCTAAACTTTCAATCTATATAAATAAAATGACAGAGGTCTGCTGTTGTGCGCGTATCACGCAGAAATTACTGGATGGCTTTGAATTTTTTTTTGTTTTGCTTTTTAGACACTTGATCTTTGTTTAATTTAAAATAAAGTCATTAAAGTTGTAATAAACTAAAATTTTTTGTCATTTTTTAGGATATGCAAAGTATATTCTCGCCTTCAATATTTTCTATTTTCCTTCTCTGAACATAAAATATGTTATTAAGAGATTAAAGAAAAAATAATGATAAGATTCGTAGAAGGATAAGGGGGACTAATTTAGAGAAGTGTTTAAATTAATAGTAGTTAGACATTCTATTCACTTATTACATTATATGACATTGTCAAGTCCAGAGGTACATTTGAAATTAGAACAAAGGCAGAATTCAGTTATAAACCACTTTAAAATAATTCTACGGTATTGCCAGTTAGAACTTACCAGGCAGCGTACGTTGTGACCCAAATTAGATTTCAATAAAAGCTTCGTTCTTAGCTTTCCTGGTTTGCGATCCACAATTGAATAAGATTATACCTAAATTCGTGTACCTACAATTTCCAATGTAACCTCAAACATTGGAACGTAAAACAAGACAATAAAATCTAGAGGAGAGAAAAATAAACAGCTTCCAATCCGTTGGATTCTACCCAGAGATTCTTAGAATCACGTGGATAGATAGTAAATGATTCGAATTCGGTAAATTCAATTTCAAGATGTAATTTAACGGATGTCGTAGTCGTTTTGGTTTATGGAAATGTCAACAACTTATCATACAATTGTCTGACAGTTTCGATTTCAAGTTTACGGTCTTCTGAATGCCAATGATGATGTATTCTGAGGTGTGACAGTTACAAAGGTTGACTGCACATTTGAGTTACAGTATTACCTTCTAGTATCGAATAATTATTCTTAAGTGTTTGTAAATTCATGATATTTCTAGACGGATTGTATTGTGTAAATAGAAGTGCTAAACAATTTTTCATTTACCAGAACTAGTACATGTTTAATTCACTAAATGTTTATTCATTTAAAAAGCATGTAGAGATCTGTTTATCTCCATTTTTATCATCTTAGTCTTAATCTCATCCATTATTAAATACTTCCGGTGGATTTAGAGAATGGGAGTAATATCTAAAGAAGTGTATAACATGTGAAGTGTTAGATTTTAAAACTCATGGGTAATAGCGTCATTTTTTATATCCTTTGTCAATAAAAATCGATTGATGCGCATGTAGTTCCTAAACTGAAACTAGATGGCGTTGATAAATAATAAGAACAAACGTTCGAGATATAAACACAGCTCATTATCGCTTTTTATTTAATTATGTATCCATACCGCAATATACTGTACGCAGTGACCTATGAAACATTCTACGTGACAGCCGTTATATGAGCGCTCGCGGGTGCGAATTTGGGAATAATGTACTGTTCTTTGTAATTATATACCTACCTTACTCTGTATACATTGTTTGGCTGTTATGATGTTTTTGTGAAATTATTATTTATTTATATAGTCTTTATTGTTAATCAAATGTTAGGTTATGATTTGATGTCTAATGGCGTTCTCTAATCAATGTTCTATTGTTTGAAAGTCTATTTGAAATCTTAAGATCAATTGTAGGTTACAATTAGTGCGAATTTTGCTCCGTAAACTAGAATTTATTTTACTACCGTCCTCCATTACTGACTGTTTAAGTTCCAAGCTACTTTGAAAGTCAGTCTGAAAGTGGTATGTTATGTTCTCGTATGATTTATTAACCCATAAGATTTCGTTTTACTAGTCCTTTGTTGGTCATAGACCATTTAATTTACACAATTCGTTACGGCTGTTCTGTCCCAGTTCTTCTGCGTAAAAGAATCAGTTTCTTGGGCATAAAGTACATTTTTGTCAAAAATTTTATCGTTTCACTTATGGACACGGCTCTCAGAATGTAAAGAGTTAAGTCACAGATTACGTGCTGGCCAAATGTGACTTGAGCCTTCAACAATGTTATCATAAACTCTAAAGTTAAAGCCAAGACGCTATCCAGTAATTTTAAGATCTACGCTAAATTATATTTCATTTTTCAGTAACTTATTTAAGCTTAACTTGTATAAAAAGTATAATAATCGTTTCCATTTTTAAATATGACTTAAAATGGAGAGTAAGGTTGGTTTTTGTTTTCAACTTAAAAAAATTTATATAATAATAATTAATAAAATAAATTAAAGAAATGCTTATTATCTCATCTTGTAATTGCTGTTCCGTTCGCTAAATAATTATATTTTGCTTCTCCTAAGTATTACGATCAGTGCGTCTAATGTATTCTCTCCAGGTATAGTAATCTTATGCTTCATATAATTTGGTTGAAGTGAACTCAAAATTTTTTTTGTCTGTTTCAGTAACTTTTTTAAATACATTATTTAGTAGTTTTGCAAAAAGGAAACACTAAATTAATGGTACAGTATGTTCATTAATTTGTACGGATATGTACGTGATATTTAAGATAATGCCTAAAGCCTATTTATGATTTACAGTAAGCTCGAATACTAAATATAATAAATGTAATATTAACGAGTGTACAAGATGGTATGATTATGTAAAATATTGTAAGCATTTATACAAAATATTATGAACTAGCTCAAACGTGAAAATTGCGAGGGCAATTTGCAATTGACGTCTCTGTGGTGGAGGAAACTGCGATTCAATATTTGAAAGTTACATTTTTTGTTCAAAACTGTTAAATATTTTACAGTTGTAAGCAAGTTTTTTCGCTAAATTATAAAATATTGTCCTATAAATTTAGTTTTAACTTTGTATTAGCAATAAAGTGAAATACGATTTTCACATTGGTTATTAATGTTGATTGGCTTGTTGAAATTTTGTTTTCTCGAAAATGGTTTGAATAATAAAGAAAATGTGCTCGTTTTCAATCGCTTTATTGATTCTATCGTTTTATGTCATATCTTTAATTATTCCAAAAATGTTGACATCTACAAGAAAAATATTTTAGCATCAGATCTACTGTCAGAGAATTATACAATAACAAATTAAACAAAATTTCGTTAGTCGTATATAAAATTGTTTGTGAATTAACTGTCCATTAATCAATAATACGTATTTATTAATATTGTTCATTCAATACTGTAACATAGGTTAAATAAAAAAAAAAAAAAATTAAGCTATTGTCTTATAAAGTAAACTTGGTTACCTAAGAGCGGCTTTGTCGCAGGCGTCGGGCGTGTCGACGGCGGGCAAGTGCTCAGTGTCCAGGTCAAGCTGATCCAGCTGCTCATCCGTGGGCGGCGCCTCCGCCTTGCTGCGGCTGGACGAGCGCCGGACTATCGTTAGAGCGCCTTGTTCTGTTGGCAAAGGAAACATTTGATCATTAATAGGGTAGTAAAAAAAAGGGGAGGCCTATGTCCAGCAGTGGATATCAAGAGGCTGACGATGATGATGATGATGAAGTAGAAAAAATACAGAACTATCTCAACACGTCAAGTGTGGACATTAAACAGTCTATAGGCACATCGAGTAAAGATGTATAGATTATACGTGCTTAAGAGATCGATGAATATAGAGGAAGCACGTAGGGTCTGTAACGATTGACACTCGGCACTCGGTGCTCTTTGTCAATCCCGTAAAGTACCTGGCGTGAGGATATAATTAAATAAAAAGCGAAGGTATTCAATACGAAAAATTGTAGTGAATAGAAATTGTACGAAATGTTGTAGTAAAAAGAACACAATATCTAACAGAATATGAGACAATTCGCTAAGTTCTGTTGGTTGCTTCAAAATCTATCTTTTGATACACCATACACAAATTAACTGACTATATTCGCCAGCAAACTTGCTGTATTAAAATTTACTGCGTCCGTATTAATAGTACAAAACGGTTTCGATGCAATTTCAAAATATTACAGGACATTACAATACATGTAAACGGATGAAGTTTACTTAATATTTTTAGAAATGAAATATACTTTTGAATGTTAATAGACAACATAAAATATTAAGTAGTAAAAAAGGAACGAAAGTTCCACACGAGAGTAATAGGAGATACTATTTCGTTTGTCTACGCCATAAACAATAAATAACACAGAGGAAGGGACGAAAGCCTATCTTGAAATACAGACAATAAAATATTAACATAACACAACATAAATGCATAAGGATAATAATTCTATAGATTACTTTATTCAGTACATTAATGGAAGTATAGGCACTGACTTAATTGAATCTATATTTTATTTTCTTAGAATATAAACATGTTTATTCCGGTAAGAAAAGAGCTAAAACCTTAAACCTGTAGTTACTATTTAAAATAATTTCTGTTTATTTTCATTTTCCGCACTCGACCATTATAACGATTTAGATTAAATTTCATTTTTGGTATACCTTGAAATTTTCGGAAGGAAATATGTGCCGAATTAGTTTTTAAGCTATCAGTAAAATAGAACGAATGAAAATTAAAGAAATGTTTTATGCTTTGGCGCAAACGAAAAGGACCTAGATAAAGTTCAATTGGAATTTCAATACTAAGTACACAAAGTCAAATTCAAAGATATCAAAGCAATGCTACGTACACACCAGGCACAAAGAACGGTAACGAAAGGCGTTTAATTAAAAATTCAGTTCATTTCATTCCGTTCGTTCAATAGCTGCCCGGCTGTCGAATTTAAACCGTTTTCTTCTCAAAGAACTAGTACATTTTCGAACACGGCTTTTCTATCTTTTGCATGCAGTAAAGTACAGACGGGGAAAAAATTTCAAAGTATATTTTAATTGCTGGTTCGTATTCGATAGTAGAATGGAGAATTACAGAGAGAGAGCGTGTAACACTGAACTATGGTACAGAATGTATGTACAGAACATGTACAAGAACATGTACATGTACATGAACATGTACATGTATGTACAGAATTTACATTTGCGTTTAATCTATGCGTGTAAATAAAATAGAATTGTCTGTTTGTACTATTAAAATAATGGTTTTTTAATGAGTGTATGTGAACGTATGTATACGGTACATATACCAAAAACGCAAACTTTTTTTAATTTTTGTCTCTCTATGTCTATGTCTGGCAGATTTATCTACTAGTCAGTAACTGAAAATCCTAAAGTATTAACGTAAGGACTAGTGTATAAACTTAAATTATGTCGTAATTCAATTTCAACACAATTAATATGTAGTGGGAAAACAGAAGGCCGATTGGTATAAAGAAATACACGAATTAATATGAAATTAGAGAGCATATTTGTGAGCACGAGTAGGGTTTGGTAATTAGCCAATACTTTTTGTAACCTTACTACATCAGCAGTACGTTAAAGCGAATGAAAAAGGGGATTTCAATTCCGTTTTAATAAACGCATTAAAAACATTAGCTTTTACGCCCAACAATAAAGTTATGATTAAAATAAATTACAATATTGAAATTTTCGTCGGTCTGTAGTTTAACCTTAAAGTAGTAAGGATGATAAGCAAAATAAATGTTTGCCGAGTTTAATAAATCCCTTTATTTACTCCAAATTGTTACTAAAAGGTTTACTTACAATTTCGTTTCGAATATTTCATTCCATTATAATACTCGCAAGAGTCTATTATTTTTAAAACAAACACGCCGAATTGGGTTCGACGATAAAACTTATTCTTTATGTAAACATACTTAGAATTAGAGAACATTTTCGAGGGATATTATGGTAATATCTTCAAAACAAACAACTGCCAAGAACAATTTAAAGAAATAGGCTAATAAGTAATATTTACATTAATAAGACTAACATGAGTTTAAACACAAAGTACACACTAACACTTTCCAATATTTACTTTTAACCAATGTCATTAGACAATGATAATGATTGACGACGATAAACGAACGGTAAATATCTGTGAACTTAATAGTCCACAGATATTTACCGTTCGTTTTAGCATAAACTTTCAGGTTTAAGACCTAAGGTTAACTTGTACGTTTAAGATTCAAGATAGTAGTCTAACACGTTTGGCAAATCCGGATTGGGAAACTTCGCATGCTTTAATACTAGATATAACTTTAAAGTACGCTGGTTTTCGTGTGACGTTTTACTCGTGTACATATCAAGAGATTTTCTAATCTAATAAAATACACAAACTTTGTAATGTTACAAGTGCGCGTCAGGATTTCTGGGTGGTTTAACTTGGATCCAAAACTGTAAGTCACCTACATGAGTACATTGAACAAAAATTACTACAGATTAAGAATACCCATTCAAGCAGTCAGCGCTGTTATAGACGAAAATCAAGATTAACTCTGGAACGTTGTTCCTGAAACGGAAGCCTTTGCAAAAATCTGCCATCCGGCAATCAAATCGTGGTGAAACCCAGTATTGTTTAACTCGACGGATCATTTTACCATCGTTGTCATCGCGTGACCGTTTCATAGGTTTCTTTCAGAGCACCCACACAAAGCTTGTTAGTACTCGCTAATATATTTACGAGACACGAATAGGTATAAATCTTTGTGTAAGTACTTTTAAGTCAATAACAGTAAAATCATTTCATACAACTTGCTAAGGACATTGGCTATGACATTGCAATTGTTGGACAATCGGTTGGATTTTGAATATTTCAATATGGAATATAAAAATATGTTTTGCGCAAATGTGTATGTAATCCCAATGTGATCAGGATATAAGTGCGGTATTATTGTTAGTTTTATCACCAATCGCCCCTTTCTTGGAAGCATTTCACTTTCATTTTGTTGACTTTGCCCCGTTGCCATGGCAACCGACGGGTAAAAGCCGCTAGTCCTGCATTCAAATTCCGTCATTACAAGAGGGCCATCATTTCCTTCAAATGCTACCGATGTACGCAATTCATAGATTTGTACGTAACTGTTGATGTGAATACGAAATATGTATTAATTGGATTGTTGTTTTATTATGATTGACGTCTTATGATTTGACTGGTGGAATTAACAATTAATTGGGTAGCAAATAATAAAGAATTTCCGAGATTGAATTCGTATATTGTTTAAGCTAGGGTTTGATGTGTACAAGGAAATTCGAAATTCACTAGCAGTTGGCTCGATAACATGGTATATATGTATGTACTTAATATAATATACTTTATTAATCCAGTTATTCTTAGAGGCGCTTATAAATCTGTTAAGTTGCTCCTCAGTTATAACGTAAAAATTGAATATTATCGTAGTTATGTATGTATAGGTTTAGGTATTAATAATAATCTTGCAGAATTATTTATTTTTTGCAATTATAATTAATCGAATCAATGATGTAAATTAACAATGCGAATAAAATGCAGGTTGATTTATTTTATGCTAACTGAGTGTTAATTTAAATATCCACTAAAAATATCAATTCATGTTATAAACATTACGGGTTACAATAATTACGAATTAATTGAATTATTATTAATCGAATAGTAAAATAAATTTTTATTTGCATGTACATTTCATAATCCAACATTATCTATATTTGATATTCTGTTTTGGTCATATTATTATGAGCTCATATTATGTGTTGATTATTATTTTAATTAAACGTATAATTAGAGAGTAATTTTGTATTATTCAGAGTATGGAACATTTTATATTCTAAACACAATTTTCTTTATTATATTTGTTTATATTTACATAGTTTTGTTACTGTTCGTTCAGTTGTTAGAGATTTGCGCGACGGACTGTGGGTTAGGTTCCCACTCAGTGCAACACTGTGCGATGAGGACGCATACTTGTTTTAAGTAGGTATAGGTGTGAATGGGTTTTAGTGGGCACTAAGCACCAAGTTGACTATTTGCTACTAATTTGGCATTTAACACTTATATGTAACATCGATATGTTATACATAGAATCTGTTACGTGAATCAATGTTTTATGTGGATACAATAACACATTAAAGCATATGTATATTTATATTTCATGTATATCTTTGAGACGCTGGCACATTAATAATGTATTTGACATCAAATGAAATAAACCTAATGTTATCATCAAAAATATATTCCAATGTATTGATTAAGGTGACGTCTTCTTAACTAATTACCGCAACAAACAAAAAGTGAATTGCCCCGAGCTAACGGACTTATGTTTCGCAGATTCGTTCTGGACGTGTTGGTTCCAGCTCAAATTAGATTTCTGCTCAGTTTCCCATGCTCACCGCGCCCCAAGGGACGGTCTCGTCTTTATCACGAAAAACGAGAAATTGCCCTTGTAGCTTCTGTACTCGAGCGATACATTATTGAGTTTATTTATGTTTTAATCTTATTATATATAAATCTACTTCATTATTAAGATCTCTCCTTCACTTTGTCTGCGCGGAACGAAGTAAATTCGTCGAAAGGAGTAGCTGAAATCTTATGAGTATTCTGTTTTAAGGCGCGTATATTTCTCTTCGCTTGCGTGTAGGTATATATAATTATTATAGCTAAATATCTTGCATTTTTATGACTTTTATAATAACAAAGATGTTTTTTCTTTATATGCATTAATTTATAGTTTGTAATTTTTTCTTCGTTATTAATTAGTATTTAAATATTTTCTTGTATAATTTTTCAGTGAATTAATCAATTATTATTAAGAGTAATATGATGGTATTGGCGACGCGTGCATTAATATTATTCCTAAAGATTAATCATCTTTACGGTGATTTACTTCCATAGAAATACTTAGCAGGATACAGCACAGATACGTACCTGCCTACTTATTTAAGATAAAAAAAACTAATAATATTCAACGGTACCAGCTATATTTGCTTCTTATTAATTTCAGTTCTACAATTCAATATAAATACTATAATATAGCAATGGCAATATGAACCGTATTTTAGAAACAATTTTAGTATTACGACCACGGAATAGCACAACGTTGTAAAACGGCGTACGCCATTTTGAATTCCCCAGGCGCTTACCGATTGTCGCGGCAATAAAACTTATTACACATAGAGATACATAAAATGCTAACGATTTATGGAAATGGATATTTCTCTGAGGAAATTCAGCGGAGGCAATAAAGTATACACTAATTAAATATAAACTGGTTTCATGTATGTTTTTTCGGGACAGCCCGACTAATTTCGGACTTATCCGAGGTTTTTCTTCACAACCTCCCGCCGAGATAATGCGGAATATACATATATATATATACATACGAAACGTAAAATAATTGAAATGTGTGTTTATTAAGCCGAGTCGGTGAAGTCTGCAGGTGCGTACCAGGTTAACGTGGCAGACTATAGCCTTATCTCCTCTCGTTTTCAGAAGAAGATGCCGAAGGAGGTCATGACTCATTTATCTTAACTAAATAGACCAGATGCTGACTGGGGTGAGCGTCAGAAGTCTCCGAAACCAGTGTGGGTGATGAACGTAAAAATACACAGTAATGAATGTACATAAGTTCTGCAGGGATAGAGGTGCTGGACCTGGAAAATGACCTGGTGTAATGGTATAGGTTAACGATAGCGAAGTGACGTGATTGGTGGTTGCTCGCTTACTACTCTCTTGATCAAGTTAACTAACGATTATTGTATTGCGGCAATCGTTAATCAAGATAATTAACCATTAATTAAATGTACGTTTCGACTGGATGAATTTGTATCAGTACATCTAGTTCTATATATAGTTATCATAGATGAAGCGTGAAGGTAACTAATCAGTTAATTAACGTGCAATTACTAAAGAGTAGGTAATCTAAATACTGACTAAAATAAAATATTGTTACATTTAATTAAATTTGTCCGTGTTTTTTTTTCATTTAGTAATATATACGTGCTATATACATAATAAAATCATTATACATATAATTTTGGAATAATTGCTCTTTTTGTTTGTCAGTTCATCACTCCATAATTAATGCGTTCATTTTAATGATATTTGATTTGGGGATAATCTTGGGGATCTTTATTGAGATCAAGAAACGACGGACAAACCTAACGGTTCCCCATGGTTGCAAGGGGAAAAAAAAAGGATATAATCGTAAAATAGCGATTATTTCACAAATAGTTCATTCCTGTAAGGATATCGTCGTGGATTGCCTTAATATATTGTTATAATAATAATTGTTAAATAAACATAATGCCATTGAAACGTCTGATGCGTTGACTGCTGATTTTGACTGCATTGTACATTCAAATTTAACTGTTTGTCTCGACAAGACAAGAATAATAAGTATAAATATCTTCGTAGATAGATGAACAATAAAAGTGCCGGTATAACATTTTCACAAAAATATGTCGTTGAAAAGGGAAATACGTATTTAGTTTTAATCAAATGTCCATTCCTTTTTGAGGAATAATGAAGTTCAAACGTAAAATCGTGGCGTACTAATTGTAAAGTTATTTATAGATACGTGACAATAAAAAATAAAAAAAAGGTGATACATTCAAACGTGCGATATGAAAATACAAGACACGTGCACGAATAGACATAGTGGCAACCGCGAATTAAAAAAAAATAAAAGATTAACTAACAAAACAATTTAAAAAACACTCAACCCGACTATAAATATTCTAATTACAGTAATCATTTGATTTGAAAAACCAATTTTTTTTTGTTATAATAATAATTTTTGTAATAATATTCCTCATTATTCATTGTGTTGATATATATTTGTTTTTAATTTATATCATATTACATGTAAAAACTTTTTTTCTAAGTAAATAAAACTTATCAGAGACAAGTTTTTCATAGACTATTGTCTAAACATAGATAATATTTTTTATCGTCATTTTATATCAAGAATTCGTGACAGTAAGTACAGGTATTGAATACCTAATCATTTGTTATTACATTTAAAAATGGTGATCATAGATAAAAAAAACATTTGTTAACGACAGTCATTGAGCATCAAAAAGCAATATAATCGCGGGTGGACCCTTGAAAGCTAAACATGTTGCAGATAATAGAATTTAAAAAAACTAATTATTCATATTCGTGCATTACTAATAAAATAAATGCATCCATGCATATTTACAGATCATTCACAGGTATCCGCAATACTAATACGAAAAACATTCATTATTTACAAAAGATCTAAGTGAAGCTGACAAAATTATATTTAATATAGCTTCGTCTACTTTCGAAACTATCCCCGTTTCTTTTATTATATAAATACTGAACGTAATTTTTTTTAATAGATAACACTTGCATAACAGTAATTTATAATAAGTCATTTAATTGTCAAACTTAATAAAGTAACGCTTAAAAATTTAAATTTTGACAGCTTCAGAATAGTCACCTATCGCGGTAGCCACTAACGTCATAGAACCGTGCTTACTGGGAGAGGTGCCGTTGCGGGGCGCGGGCGGCGGCGGGGGACGGGGTGCCTCGTCGCGAGGTGCGCCCGCGCCACCTGGCGGACTCGCCACTGCAACATCAAGAACGAATTAGTTATATGAGGTAATGTCACAGCCATATTAAAATTTATGACGAACCAAATTGATTCAACTTTTATGCTAGATTTATTTATGCTAGAAGACTGTATCGGAAAAGCTTTTTTAAAGTCGATGGTGCTGCCATCTAGATCACACTGCTGCATAGCAACGATGTCGCTGCTTTCAACTAAGGACACTTGAGTGATAATGTTAGCTTTATATAAATCTAGCGTCACGCAATGCACGAGAGTTGACGTGCACATTGCCGAATAATTAATTAGTAATGGGTCGCATCTCAATGTTAATTATCAAGCTGCAATTGGTTCAATCCTATCCCAAAGCGAATTATCAAACTTCAATGGGAATTCTATTATATATAAAAATATACAATGATAATGTTTTGATTCAGTAAAGAGAACAGAGACTAAAAAAAATACAATTAGCGTTGTCTTACGTACAACTCCTAGTTAATACACTAAAGGCTTCCTAGAATCTCACTTACCTTGTTTTAATGAAAGATAAA
>DWFV01000503.1:0-14028 GCA_018246775.1 Parelbella machaon machaon
AGAAAGAAGGAATTAAAATATTAGTTCTGGATGAGGAAGAACATGAAATACCTTATGAGTTTTACGGTTACATTTCGATTTTTTTAATTATTTGAACTTCAAATAATGCCTCCACATGACATGACTAATGATTTTATTAAGCAATTTTTTTTTTTTTTTTTAAACCTAATTTTTTTATTAAGGCTTTTATTAATTAGCAATAAGGATTAAAAACCACTTGTTTGATTAGCTCTTATGTTAATATACATTTATAACTAGTACATATAATATGAGAAACATAATTTGCGTCATATATCCAGGTGTATGACGCAAATTTGGAACAAAGAATTGCTAAAATGGACTCGGTTATTCTAAAGTTTTTTGTGACTTGAATTGCAGCATCTATTTTCAAAGGTTTATCCTTACATTGAATATTACTAGTTATTTGTCATATTGTATTATATTTTACTAGGAAGTATCAATATGCCAGACATTGTAGTATAGTTTATCGGAAAAGTTATAAATTTAGATTAGTTTAAACACAAATTTATGTCAAATAAAGGTGAACCAACAGTAAAAGTGGTTGACGAAGAATTAGACGAGGAGTTTCCAGAGAATGTACAGAGTGGATTGGAAGAGCAGGTTAAAGAGGAAGAAGTTGTGGAGAGCGAAATGGATAAAATTAAAGAATATGTTAACAGAGTATGATTATTTTATATCAGTTGTATCTTTGAAAATTGTTAAAGCTCTGATGGTAGCTATAGTATGTTAAGGGCGAGACAGGTTGACTTAAGTGACAATACTATAGACAGGGATCAATTGAATACAGGACAAAGAGAAAAAAATCTGTACAATATTGGCTATTGAAGTACTTTAAAATTTATTAAGGAACAATTTCTTGTACGATACCAACTAGTCCGACCTAACCTAAGTTACTTTCTTCTTATCCAAGTGCTATGCGAGCCGAGAAGATCGCCGCGAAGACCTTGAGCAAACCATCGAAGAAATAACTGCCATTGTTAACCGGTTTAAGTCTGCTAATTATGATCTCGGTTAGAGATTTTGCGTTCTATTATCTTAGTTCATAACAACAAAATTCGACATCGCTAAAGTGATTATTGTATGTCCATTTTGTCTTAACGGAGGTTTTGTTATATTTTCGAGTTAACAATGTGCCGTATATTGTTTGTATGTTGCGTTTTTTTTGAAAATAAAAGTGTTCTCTGTCGCTATGTTTGGATGTTTTCTGAAATGGGAATGGTCAACATAATTTTTCGTTTATTTCCTTTAAATATCTTCGTGGGATGTATAATCAAAAATCGATCTTTAATATAGAATATGTCAGTACGCAATGAGATTCTTGCCTTGTGAAGTCTGAAGTTGTTGATGGAAAATATATAAGTATATTGTTTACTCAATAAGGCGTCATAAATTGACAGGGATGGTGGCCGGTCGTCAGATGTCGACGACAAGCGGGGAATTCATAGTGGCCGATATAGAGAAGGAAATAATAGATTACATAAACGAACAGATAGCTGTCTTGCCTAATCCTGATTTGAAGAAAAAGAAGGTACTGGCTACATAGTTATCTACGGTCTTTGCAGCTGCAGATGTATTGAAAACTATGATAAGAATAGCTGATATAAGACAATGTAAATCTTTTTATCAATATTTTGCGAAATAATTGTGATTTTGTAATATTTATAGATTTACGTTTAAATTTATGATAATTTCATAGAACATAAATCTTTTTATTGTCAAAAGTCTTGAATTTTTTCTTGTGTGGGTTTTTGAAAAATTTACCTAAGAATTGTTTTTAGGCAAGACCAGAAGAAATGGCCATGGTACGTCAAATCTTGGAGACCTTCCTTGAAGAAAATATGGACGTGATTGTCCCGGAAGTTGAAGAAGTGGAGGAAGAGGAGCAGCCTCTGCCTGAGGTGATATTTTCATGCCTACCGTTTTTGAGTTTAAAAACGTTGCGTTTTCATCACTTAACATGTTTAAGGTCCTCCAAAATGAGTTATACGGAAAATATGCTCGATCTTTAACAGTATAACTGTTATTGCAAGTTTTCCAAAATGGTCACCGTACCATTCGGAATAGCAATTGATTTCGTGTCAAATAACCTTGCGATGAATTTGTTTCCAATTCGCTATAACGAACGGCGGATTCGAGATGTAGGTACATAGACTTTTGTGTAAGTACATGTAATTGTGGATAAAATATTACATTTTTTATTGTTGTTTTATGTTATTAACAAAATTCACAGCTCTTGAAACATACATACACACTTTGGTCATATAGCCAGTTACAGATTTGCATTTTATAAATATTTTTATCACTACATAGTGTACATGTATTAAGTCAAACGTCAAGTCTTAAGCCAAAAAGTTCTTAAATCAAAACTATTTTCTACCTTCCAAACGTTCATTTTATTTTAGATAACATTGGTGTACGCGGTGCCAGGTATAGGACCGAGGGTTGACGAGGAGATAATGAGGGAGTTCATAGACTACGTTCTGGACGTGTGCAAGGTTCAAGCTGACTTGTTCATGCCGAGGAATATCCGTCACTTTATGTGCCCACCCCTGGAACAGTAAGTGACATTCTTATCTTAAATCCTTTAACGGATGTTTGACTGGAATACTATCGGGATTGTACTGGAGCGGCGTAATGGTACCGGTGGTTTTTTTGGTTATTCCAGGAGTGTCATTTTTCTTTTTAATGACTCATCGCCAATTTGCCTACTATACTTTTTTGCATTGGGTATAATTTAATTATACATGAAATAAATTGATCTATTAATAACGATTATTATCCTCGGAAAGTATTTTTATTAAACTTCAAAAATTTCGAAAAATTGTCCGATCAAAGGCACTCGAAATGTTATCTGATCTTAGTCACAGATGTGTCTCTTACTGACTTCAAATATAACTCACTCCATTAGCTGCTATGTTTATTTAGCGAAAGATATCCATGTCTCTCCAGTAGTATTCTGGAGGCCGTCAGATGTTTTGTCCAGGGTTCGATTTATCACCGCCACTGTTAGCATATTTTTGTAAGAAAGATGATGATATGATGATAATATTCGTCCTTGCACATAGCCATAGTGGCAAATTATGGCGTTAGTTCCTCCCACATTGGGACAACATCCTCGTCTATCAGGATTAGCAAGAGGGCTGGTGGTAAAGATGCATACATATCTTCATATATATGATGATATAATATTTTGTTTGCAAGTATATTGTAATTGTGTGAGTGACTTAGCTAATGTTTCGTTTTAACAATGTTGATATCAAATTTAAAATAATTATTCTATGATGTGATGTGATTGATTGAATGATGTAATGACATTTTCTCTGATATAAAATTTGAAACAATTTATTTTAAAATTGAGAACACAGTGATCTCGGTGTTGCCTTATAGCTGATGAGTAAAATTAAAAGGATTTAATTTATAGACAATTATAATTTATTTTTGAGGTATATAATCGCTTTTACTGTCAGCGTTGATCTGTAATGAAAAAAGTTATCAACTTACAGATTTGCTGAACATAAGTACGGTGACACAGATAAGAAAGAAGAGATCCCAATGGGTGGGGTGATCACAGATTGACAGATCACAGAGCGGATTGATCATAGATAATCCTTTTTGTAATGTACCGTTTCTTTAGTCAGTCTTGTTTATTACGTATTGTACTTCATATTAAATTGTTTCATTACGCATTTTTGTTTATTATTCAAATTCTTCTATTTTTTCAGATTATTATAATTATTGCCAACATTGGAGTAGCTATCTTATAAAATTATATTCTTAATAAATATTACTTTGTAATTCTTGAATAGGACTAATTAATAATTTTCCGAAATATTTTCATTTTAATAAAATATACAAAAAATAATTGACGCAATCAACGACGCAATGTGCGACGAGGCTGTTTTTCATAATTGCAGTAATATATTAATAAAGAATTGCAATTAATTTCAGAAAACAGTATTCGCAACTGAACGTAGTCACAATTACATGAAATATTTAAGACTTCACACAGCAGATGGCGCTATTTTCATTTTATTATAAAGACCTTCAATCAGTATCCAGTGTAGACTCTCCACATCAATATTATTGTTAAAAAGTATTAATAGCGTTTATTCTTTTTATAGACAAGTGAATAATATTACACTTATTCATAAACATCTTTAAACACAGTCAAAGTCAAATAGACTAACTACAAAACTGGAACCTCTCAAGTTTGAGCTCAATCTCGGGCAGCAAAGAGGTTTACTCACCGATATTAAGATATATGTATGTATGTTATGTGCACACTACGTAGTTGTCGGGATTGGGTATTTTTTCTTGAGAGCTTTCTCACCTTTAATAAAACATCCAAAACTTTACATCTTTTTTATTTTAATATATATGGAATAATAAATTAAACTCCCTATGTATATACCATCCTATCACCAAAACACGTTGGCTGCCTGCAGACTATCATTGTCACGTTCTATCTGGGCTATATGTATATGTACATACACAGTTGTCTCTTTCTCACAGTGTTGCCATGCAGCCCGATATGGAAGCATTATATTTAGCTATATTAATTTATTTTAAGATATAACACAGGCTTTAAATACAAAGTTAGACATAATTATTAAGATAGAGATGTAATATACAAACAAGTAATTCAAACGACATGGCAACACCGAGTGAAATTAATTGTTTGTGTAAAAGTTTACTGTAGCCATTTTGCTGCCTGCAAATAAATATACAAGTTACCCAGATTACAATAAAATACCGTCACCAGCTACCGTTCTTACGTGACAATCACTTAAAATAGGAGTATTTTGTCGGTTGCGCCACGGCAATATGAAACTTGTATTACATATAAAATACTCCATACAAATATTTTGTTTATTTCAACCCAGCATTACATTTACTGCTCTGTACTTTTCCGTTCTCAACTGTATTATAGTGCATAAAATTCAACAAAATACGGAGATTGCTAGATGAAAATATATCCTAGCAAGTACAATATTTTTAAATTTAATATAATACGCGCTGTTTTCGCCATAGCCCAGTTAAGTCGCGACAGAGACTATCAATCATTGAGCATTATCAACCAGCACTCATTATTTTAACATTCCACCAAGATTTTACGGATTTATTACCATAGCTATAACCGCTGGCACCTAAGCGAAAAGAATATAAATAAAGCATTTTCCCGCGCGGTTTTCGAACGAACGACAGCAGCGCCGCCACCATGTAAAAATACGCAAATTACAACCTACATAATTTGTAACATGGCAACATTGTTTATTTCATAACTAAATTATCTTAGAGCCTTTTAGAAGTAAATTACCATTACCTCCTATTTTATATTTAATTTCAGGTCATCAATGGCATATATGACGTACCATCATAGCGTTTTGTTTCCTCGTTTGTTCGGACACCGCCCCACAGCACACACGCAAAAACAATCGTCTACAACTTACAGCGGAAATAATTAAATCATAGTCTTGCAAAATGTATTTGGATTTAACTTTGGACAACTAAATTCTATGTACACAATAATAAAAAGTTCCCGCACAAACATTTTTTTTATGACCGTCACAAGCGACAATTAACCATTATAAAAAAAAGATGCATACAATACAATGTAGTCGAACACAAATACTTTACAAGCTCGTCAAAATAAAAATTGAAATACCGAAGGCTCTTTTTGTTCAAAATGTACATATAATCATATACTTACAAGCGTAAAAACAAACATCTACTCATAACATACCGCCTTCCGTACGTGTTAACAAGTCACAGAGTTACTAAAATTAACTTAAAATTATTTGAAAACACTGGAAGAATGCGACATCGATTTTTGACGTCAGGCTATATCTTTGTGTACTGAATTACTTAAGTCTCTTATTACGCACAAGTGTATTAACACGTTGGCAATTCATTTATTAAATACTTAAAGCTCTAGTAACTGTAAATTCAACGGTATAAACAAATCAATCTGAGCAATCTATGCAAAATATTACTGATGTTCAAATAATACAGTCTTGATGTTATAACTATAGGTATAGCTCGCTTTAAATATCATTTCTTAACCAGTAATTCATGACAATGAATGTGAAAACGACTATAAAGAATTAGTTGTTCTAGAACTGAGTATTTAAAGCGTGAGTGTTACATAGAATTCCGTATTTAATTACGCAAAACGGCAATGTAACTTGCGTGTGTATATCAGTCTTACACTATTGCGTACATTCGCACAAGATATCCGAACGCGAGACGTCAAGAACCGAGCGAGGCGCGCGCAGTCTTACGGCGGCGCGTCCGACGCGTGGCAGCGCAAGCATTATGCATTAGACTTATCATTAAAGAGAAACTCTAACAAATAACACCGTGGTAGTAAAAACTTAGCCAATATTTAACAAGTACAACTTATATTGAACATTGTGTGGGGTAACGTAGCCTGATGCGCATATTATTCTCAAGAAATTTAGCACGATCATGTCGTAGTGTAATATTATTATCAGACTTTGGGCAATGTATATTTCAACCGTCGTATTAGTCATATACACACGTGTATGTATTATGTAATGTTTAAGCCTCGTTTGTATAGACAGTGTCCCGTTCACAAATCGCAATTAACTTTAATTAAATCCTAAACAAAGGACATGATAACGAACGTTTGTGAGCAAGCGATATTATGCTTTGTGTCAAAGAGTTTATAACCGTGTTTTGTTTGATGACACCAGAAGCGATTACAGCATTTTTTTCGTTCCGTTCATCAACAATGTCCTCTGCATTTGCAATATTAACAATGTACCTGTTATAATTTACATGTTATCGTGAGATATATTACGTAAGTAAACTCCAGCAGGGTTCTGATCAGAGGAAGACTAACGTCAATTATTATTTATTTATCGAAAGCTATGGCGGCGCACTAACGCCCACACCCGCTGAGTTGTATTACAGAACGGAACGGACGTACCTACTTGTGTACATTTTATTTACCAAGTACACATATAAGTATCGATATATTTATAATCTAATATTTTTTTCAAATGCATTTGTTGGTTTTTCTCTTTGACATTCGCTATATCACAAGTAACATTCGTAATTATGTCGCTGTAGTTAAAGATATGAATATGACGATGGTACAAAAGTTCACGCTTATAATCTGCGTTGAGATATACAGAGTAGGTATACGTCCGTTCCGTGTAAACTACCCTCAACCACCCTTAACATACATCCATCACAACATACCAGAAGTAAACCTAGATTTATATAAATAGGAAAAAAATTAACCGAACGTTAGGCGAATAAATTAATCACCTTATAGCTAGGGAAGCGTCGTGAGGTGGAATTTAGATATATAACAGAACTATGGCAGTAAATTAATGTACAGTGAAATATTTTTTTATAAAAAAATCATCCCCACATCCTTTCTCATGCTTAAACAGCGCCGACCCCTTTTAACGAATTCAGATAAACATTGCATTGAGGTTATATTTTGTTAGAATACAATAAGCCAATACATGTTAAATGCGCTTAAAATTGGTATTATTTTTGGTAATTTAAAATTCTAACGTCTCTTTTTGTACATAACAAGAGAAATGTATGTTTTAATAAATTTTCCTCTTGACATTATTAGGGCTCACGCCGTAGGTTACAATTTGCTATTGATTTTTTCAACCGAATGTTATGAGAACAAGATGATTTGTGTTATATCTTACTATATCTCCAATAATTAAATTATAATTCAATGTTATCATATTTGTACGTATTTTTGTTTACAATAAGACAGAAACCGCGCTTATTTTAGAGGTAACTTTTTAAAATATAATAATTGTTACAACATGACAATGGTTTTTAAATTTACGGTATTGCGGATGTCTTGCAATTCATATTCGTAAGCATAGACATAATGTCCTTAGATATTCCATTTTCGAAGTCACTAAAATTCGCGGTTATAATTTCGAAATATTCACATATTTTTAGGACAAACTGTAACGCAGCTACAGATAAAACAAAAGTGTTTGGCGGACAAACATGTATGTATATATATTTTTTTCTTCCAATAGTAAAATCAATATCCGATCAAAAAATCATGTTAATGTTTTCTTCCCCACTATAATAATTAATTTTAACGTTATATCAAAAATCTCAAAATTTCCTAATGGCTCAGAAGAATTTAACATTGTACCTATTCATAAATTTAAAAAATAATAACTAATTATACAAGGAAAATTTGGTACGAACAATACATAAATAAATCGCAGTAAATTTACCAAAGTTGAATTTAAATATTTTCGTCTAGCTAAAAATATCATTTTAACACGAAATGAAAAAAGTATATAATATTAATGGACTATTATTAAATTTTATCATAGGTTCTTTACTAACTCATTATCGGCTAATTTTCAAAATTTTGAGCTTTCACACCTAATTTAATTTGTAATGTTGTCATAATAAAAAAACGAAACCCACTCTCCTTATAAAAAACCATAAAGAAAGGGTATTACGGCTAAAAACTGCGTAGGTGATTTAGTTATTAATTTTTCCAGTGACAAACTGGCTATGTTTTAATTAACTTTTATCTAGCGTTTTTTGTCGATCATCGAACAAACGTATTCCAACTAGATACACAGAAAAATACAATTTCTGCACTCACAGTGTTGCTGCTGGGGAAAACCTAGACTGCCTGCTCAGTACAATATGTTGCCGTTCGAAAAAAAAACTCCCACACCTTTTCGGGCGCACAAGAAATCTTAACAATACCACACTGCCTAGTTTGAAACTTACTCGCGTTTATAAACAACTCTAAATCACACATATTATTATCATAATAATAAAATTACAAAGTTGTATTTTTATATCAAACTTGTAAGTATAAAGGAAGAACAAATTTCATTCATACAGCCTTACAAATAAAACTACCGAGTCGTAGTGGAAGTAGAAAAAAATCTACAATTAATAATATTATCATTTTAGAATTTTGCAGATTATTTATTACATATTGTGCAAATAAAAAGTATTATGAAAAAATTCCTAAGGTATCATTGGAACACATAATTTCTTTGTATCTAGTTGAAGCACCTACATTTTAATACGTAAATATTTATAATATATAGAAAGGCGACCACGCTTTCAATGGATCTTTCTTATTGCGGTTGGATTAAACTATTGTATGTTAGATTATTTATTTCTATAACTTTAAACAGATTCCAACTTAAACAAAAACACTTATTTTTTATTCCAACAATAAGAATAATTTATGTTTATTGAGCTGTTATTTCGGTACAAAAATTTATTACTTTTGGGAATATAATAATAATAATAATAATTGTAACAATTTGTTGAACTAACGCCTAGCGTTTCATAAATACCGTGCGACGTGTACAGAAAATGCTATAAATTTTGTAAAATAACAGCTGGAAGTGTGTTATGCGCTTCTGTAGACAAACTAACCTATCCGTTGGAATTGCTGATGGAAGAATCGGTGATGGAACTTTCAATATAAATACTGCATATAATGCAAACCAACATGTACCATGTCGTCGCACGGAAATTCAGAGAGCGAACAACGAGAGCCCCTGGAAAGCCTTATTAAATAGGGAAATGTACCTAAAAATATTTAATTGCCGTTTAACTCCTATTGGTGTCGAGACCTCGATTTCTTAGCGTGAAATAAAAACGCTTAAAAAACGAACGTTTATTTCAATAGCAAGCGTTTCAACCAATCGAGTTTCTGACTCGACAGAATACGCTGGAACTGAAAAAATACCGTTTTTTCAACTGTCACTGTCGTATGACAGGTCTGATTGTGTTGCCATAGTGAAACAAAATTACCCAATCAATTTACACAGTCCATCACAGCGTAAAGCTTCACACCACTACCTTCATCCGCGACTATTCTCGAATTCGACTCTATCGCGTCAGATACTCGACTGTCAACTATAACGGGCTGTTAAATGTGTGCTATTATCGTTTGTTACATTCCAAAGCGGCCGTGGATCAGGCGATGGCGAGCAAGCGGGCGGCTCGCGTTAAAATGTCCAAGATTCGATGCCACAGGTTCCTCAACGAATTGGAGCGGTTGAATAGAAACCGCCACAGGAAGAAAACGGCCGCCACTTGAGTGATGATGTGCACTATGTGTAACCTGGAGACCATACAACGATAACATGTATTATTAACAAAAAAACAGTACAAAAACAAGCAAAAAAGTCACTCAGCTGACTCTCTTAGCTCGGCTTCAACCCATTTTACATTTACCTTCTATATATGGCTCATTTCTTATAACGTCCCCGAAACCTTCATCTTTAAAGCCTGCGACGAGGTTTAACGATTGATGCCTATAGATAACAACGTAGACTGAGCTTCTGTACGTGCCGTCGGAGGCCAAACTTTTAATATTTTTTAACCCGGGAGTCACACGTTCAAGAAATGGATGGCACAGATAAGGATAGAGATAGAGGAAGGAGAGTGAGAATGATTAGGAAACCTTTTTCGAGTTCGTCTTGCTAAGATTGATGAGACTCCCTAAATTATCACCAATCGTTACTCACCTACGCAGCACCTTTCTGGATCTAGGCAGCGTGTCGGGGCTCTCCTTGAAGAGGAACCTCCGGATGCCCAGCACGTACGACTCGATGTATGCGTCCCAGTCGATGTTGGTCACGTCGAAGTCGAACGTGCTGCGGTCCTCGGGCGAGAGGTACGTACACAGCGCCTTCACGTTGTCGTCGGCGAACGCCCACTGGCGGGTCGTGAAGTACTCTAGGCAGGCCGACGCCTTCTCCAGCTTGTTCTGGACTCTTACCATCCTGAAAGTCGAAAACGATGGGTTATTTCAAACTATATAACTAATTGCTAGGACTATGTTCATTTGTCAAAAGAAAAGGCCTTGGAGGATTAATTTTTTCAAATGGTCTTTGACTCTTTTTAGTATTTGCATTTATTATTTTGTTGAATTTAAAAATATACATATATGTACGATTACATGAGTAAAGTATATGAAATTTCATACATAGGTTTCTTTCCAGAGATCCAAGAAATAAAATCCATAACATTGGCTGGAGCACGATGCTGAAGAAGCGCTAGGGTGCCGTGTTTCAAGCGACTACCGGTTATGTCTCCCCCGGGATACCACACTACCTCGTCTGCAATGAAGAATAAATAACGCATGATACACAATGCACGAGAAACTTACCTCACTGATATAGAAGTTCCAACTGGTACGATAGGACTTCAACTGAATGTCAAAGCTTGATAGATTGCCTAACATTAGACCTATTTGATCCAAGAGTAAAAAGTCCAACGAAATTTATCTAAAATATAAGATAATTGAATGTTTGATCTATTAGTATATACAGTAGTCGAAGCGTCTGCAAGCCCTCTTATTTTTCCCAAACGGAGAAATATCTAACATTGATGGTATAGTAACCGATTTACGTCATGTCTGTGCAAGATGGGTCAGGTACGGTACCCACTGCGGCTGATAGAGGCACTGAAGGGACTATCTCATATAAAATTGAATACTATGATATTTATTTACGACTGATAAGGACAGCCGAGAGACTGACACATATAAAAGTGAATGAGATGATATTTCTCAGGGACTCACTAAACGGATGTTTCCGCATGTACTTGAAGCTGGTCTTCACAAAGCTCTGCCACGTGATGGGGTTCTGTTGGCCGGTGCAGCAGTTGTACACCACGACACCGTCTCCCCTGCAAATCCAGACATGCAGTCTATATCCTCGAGAATTTGAGGACATATTGCCAAACTGCGGACATAACTCCAGAATTCAAGCATCCATTGGGAACTTTAAGTTAGAAAAAAACCAATAACACTTCCCCCGACCAGGGGATCGTATCCAGGACGTCTTGCTCTATAGTCCCGCTTGCAACCCCTAGACCAACGAGACTGTAAGTATGCCATTTAAGATATCAATGTAGCGTGAATATAAGTCTCCAACTGACCTTCTAATATGAGTCCGCCACGCGCACACGATCATCAGGTTGATGACGGTGTCCACCGGCACCAGGTCCGCGACCCTCGCGCCGGTGCCCAGCATCGTTCGGAAGATGCCCTTGCCGACGGCGGCGATTATGCCGTTCGGCCCGTTCCAGTTATCCACCCAGCCCTTCACCGGCTCCCGGACTGATGACAGCACTGCAGGGAACAATTAGGTTATAAATAATTTATTAATTTATTGATTTAGAATTTATTGAAACTGTGTATGAGGAGAGTGATTAATGTAGAAAAAGCAAATCAGGTCTGTAAGAGTAAAGACACTCGGCACTCGGTGCTTTCTGCTTACCCCGGAAGGGACCTGGCTGGCGATAATACCTGGTAATAATAAATAATAGCGTACAGACAGAAGACATCACGAACAGTATAAGTGTTTCAAAGTAACTTATTAAATCAGAATGGTCTTGTTGAATGAATTAATCCCGGTGAATGAATCCCGGTGTAGACAGAGCGCACCGCATCCAAAATATTTTTATCCTCAAAATCAAATATAGGTCGTTTAAAAATTCTTTAAAATATCGATAACCTTCCCCTTATCAGTGTTCTGTTGAGTTTTGAGTCACTTTATCATGTCTAGTGCTCGATGCGATAAAGAATTCTTGAGTTCGATTAACTAATAACACTAATAATTTAGCCGATAAACCACTCAAAGTGAGTAGGTAATTGAATGAATGATATTACAATTTAAATATATTGTAACATTAGTAATACCATTATGAGAAATATGAGAAATCGTATCACTAAAGAGCTTCAATTTTGTAGAAAGCCCGCCTGCGGTATGTGTGCGGGTAGAGGGGGGAAACACAAATAAACGAGTACAGTCGATTACAGAATACAGTCAGTCGAACGCACACAGCGTTCATGAATTGACGTCTCACGTCTTCTTACTCGTTTAAACTTGCTACACACGATATATCAATTTAAAGATGAGTCGTACGTAAAAATTCGTCAAATTATTATTGGTCGTCAAACATAATTATTAATGTGTACTAATTTTAGATGTATGTCAGCAAATGTTTAGTTTATTAACGATACACCGTATTTAATAAATATTACATAGTAACTAACCAATAGACGGTCTCACGATGGCGACGGGCAGGTTTCCACATTCCTTTATGAGCATGTCCTCAGCGAGCGCCTTTGTAAACGTGTAAGTGTTAGGCCTGTCACCTGGAAATAATAAAAATATTGCATCAAATAATATATGAACTTGGAAAATCACATACAGCCATTTAATCCCAATGTAAACGTCAAGAGGTATTGTGCTATAGTAAGCAAATGGCTGATGAGTTCTACATATGGCTCATTTGCGACTACAATGTAATATGTTAAAAAAACTCTTTAAGAAAACAGTTCGGAAAGTATCAAATTATATTTTTTCTATCACTATTAAAATAATATATGACTTATAGATTATTCTATGATATACAACTATTATAATAGTCATAGATAAATATGATTTCAAAGTTTCTGGACTGTTTACTATTAAAATAATATATGACTTATAGATTATTCTATAATATATATCTATTATAATAATCATAGAAAAATATGATTTCAAACTTTCTGGACTGTTTTCTGAAATAGTGTTTTTGAGATATTACGGTCTAGTCGCAAATGAACGATATGTACCTACATATTAATATATAGCCAGGTTGACAAGCTACTGGACCAACGGGCTAGTCAATTATTTATTTTTTTTTATATTAAAAGGCAAGGCAAACAGCCAGGCGGCCCACGTGATGGTAGTGGTCACCGTCGCCTATAGACATTTGCACCATCAAGGGTTACTAATGTGTTGCCTGCCTTGAAGGAATTTTTTCACGCTCCGTTTGAAGAATCCCGTGTCACAGCGTATTTTATTATTTATTTTATATTTTATTTTATACATGATTATATATGTATCTGCTTAACTCACGTACGTTTTTCGGGATGGCCCGACCAGTTTCGAACCTGTACGAGGTCCTTCATCGTGAGCTCCCGCCGATTGCAGCTAGGTCGCGGCG
>DWFV01000504.1:0-14020 GCA_018246775.1 Parelbella machaon machaon
GTTAAACGGCAGTATTTTTCTTCGCCCATTGAAACTTGCTGCCGAATAGATCGAAATGACATCGGACCACGGGTGGTGTTTCAAATCGTTAAATTTAAAATTTAAAAGCGCAAAGAAAAATAACACGGGTATAGGCCAACAACAAAGAAAAAGAAACCTTCCACAGGAAGTGTACATATGCGAGTTCTCATGATGATTATGTATTCGCTAATTATAAAGACAAAATATACAAAGTAATGTACACGTGAATAAGCGCTGTCATGAATAATGTCGATCTTCAAATATCCGCAGCAATAATGAGCACAGCGTTATTCATGTCTCGCGATGACGAAACGCGAACAGCGAACCATATTGTGGTTGACGACACGACATCAACATGTGGATAGCAGACTTTAAACAGCTTACAAGTGTTGCTAATGGGTGAGAAACATGAAAGGTCGGAGCTTATTTGCCCCAACAGAAGACCTGAAATTTAGCCTTGCGATCGAAATTTTATTACTGGATTCTATATCGACGCTAATAATGAAGAAAATATTCAAATACATCATGGAAATTTGTGAGTTAAATTATTATAGAAAGAAATAAAAAAAACATTTGTAATATAAACAAAAGAGGTAAGATAAAATTGAGTATATTCTTTATCAAAATAGAAAGAAATTTAGACAAGTATTATACTAAAAATAAATTTTTCCTAATTAAAAATTTCCAGTAAAATTATTTCTAAAGAAACAATCTTATTTACTCCGTACTTAACCTCATATCGTGCGTAAAGAACATTATTGAAGCGGAGGTGCAATCGCATCCACACTCTCCTTACACGCAAATCAAACCACTGCACATTGTATGTTAAATGGTGCGCAATTAAAGGGAACGACAGTTAATAAACACATTACAGCGCGATATTAGGCACTCACATCTAACACGAGTGAGAGACACGAACGTGGGAACGGACGGAGAAAGACATTGAAAAAGGCACAATCAGAACGTTAAATGTTCTTTCATATCAACAACATCAGTGTGGCTCACAAGTGCTAAGCAGAATAGTAACTGGAGTAAAAAATACAGTACCAACAGAACTGAGCGGATTTAATACCAAAATTAATGACAAACGATGCAGTAAAACAAAAAGTATTGAAATCCACTAAAACTCATGGATCAATCATAACAGAGCAAGGTAATAAAACTACGTACGGAGCCAACGTTGGTCGTTACCGACGCATAAAATACCAAATACCATAACGAAGAAGCATTAAACCGGGCGAGCATTGAGCGTCGTCGCACAATGAATAGATGCTTTTATGAAAATATCAATAATAGCACTGAAGGTAGTTTAGTGCGCTATTAATGCACGGCGCACTTGCAGACAAATTCAATTGACAGCAGCCTCCGCCGTAGCTCCGGGGTGTCCCTCGTTACCCAGCTATTTACACTGCTATTGGAAATAAAATTGAGCGGCGAGATTGCATGGGAACTCTCAAAGGGTGCGATCGAATCTTTACGATCCGATTTTATTATTGTCATCGACACTTGCCGGCTCGATAATACCGCGTTAAGCCGTGATAGAATGGCTTCATGGCGCATAAAGGATAAAAATGTTAGTCACCTACAGAGACGCTCTACAAACTGTATTGACTGTTACACAAAACCATGTCGCGTACGTGCGCTCCGTACGGGCTCCGGGCAATACGTTTTACAAGATGCGTCCTAGTGGCGTTATCACAAAATATGATAGATCGGCGGCTGGTGCGCGACGCTCTCCCACGCGGCACAACTGTGATTAATTATAATTCGAATTTTATTCAAAGTGAACAGCGGACAAACTACGATACCAATCAATAAACGGTTCCATACCGACGACGGTGCCCGACATGATACCACAATTTACTGTTGTCGATAGCGCGTATGAAGACGTCAAAGCCGTTGGAACGCGCTCAGATAGAAAGCACCAGAACAATAGTAGCAACATTTTCATTGTGATACGAATCCCATGTAACAATAGTATAAAGCAGACGTGATTCAATCTGAACCGACGACTGTGCATTTGCGCTCTTTTAATTGACCATTTCGACATTGAGAATAGAAATGTCACTTTGTAATACAAAATGATGTAGTGTTTAAGTCGAAAACGAATGAACACAACAAAACACAATGGAACCCAACATTACAACATACGAACACGAAGTGATGTCAAACATTGTGAGATAATAAATTGCGCAACAGGATTATTATTCAATAAACACATTTGTATACACAAAATGTTGTATGTTTTGATCATTAGTATCCGGTATTAGGGCCCTCCAAGTACCGGCTCACACTGCGTGAGAAATAGGTGCTCATTTGACAATATCGCCGCTAAGAGTTCGGTTCACATCCTCGCTCGGTAAATTCAAATTACTATATGAGGACTTCATTATCCTACCAGACATGTATTTATAAGAAAATGTTGTCTTCATGTTCTTTTATAATCAAGCATTGCAAGATTTTAATAAAGGTAGTAATTACGCTAATTAATATTAATTAAACAGATACCAGCGTACATGTATGAAGAAAGTGATGAACATAGAAGGACGTCATATTTCTAACGATTGAGGTATTTGGCAAACAGTAGTCTCTACCTAACCTGTAAGGGAACTAATGTTAGAATGTGATATTAATAAGAAATTACCCCGTAAGCAAATATAAATAGAACTGACACTATTAATTACCATTAATAACTATAACATTAATTTAACAATCCTAACTACATTTCCATTTTCACACAGACATTTAAACCCTTAAATACTTGTATTCTCGACGTCTATAGATGCGACTCAAAAGAAATTTTCTCATCCCAGCCTCCAAGGTACAAGTACAATGTCGTCGACGTAGCATGGGATAAAGGCTGCGCTGGTACACGATTCCCGCGCGTGTGACAGTAATCACGTCCTTATAACCGCATAAATCATACAGACGAGCACACAAGCGCCACAAAGATAGAGGCGACACGCATCCCCGTCTCGGATAATAAATAACGGCCAGTTCTCTCTTTCAAAGAGAGGCCGAGGAGCAATAAGTCGTACGGGTCAGAGGTGAGGTGAATAAAAAACGGCCGACAATTAAATAGCGTTCTTGAAGGTTAATGAGCACAATAAATATGTTGTCGGCACCGCAGCTGCGGACAAACAAATGCATAGCCCGTCACACCTGAGGAGGGTACGCGTGGTTGCGGAGAGGCAGCCTGACTGGCAAGTCCATTGTCAGGACGGACCTCGCTTCCATTTGTCGAACCGTGACATTTATTTTGGTCATAGCACCGTGACATTAATTTTAGTCACCGGTATTACAATGTTTGTATTAGATTTTGGAAGGACTTTTAATTAGCGGCAAATGCTTTAGTAGTCGTCTACCTTGTGACGTCTGTTTTTATAAAAAGGCATGCTATTAAAAAGAACGGTATCATAAATTATATTCTTGGTTCTTTTTTATGAAAATTGTTACAATATGAATAACTATTATTCCTTACATAATACTATTAATAAATTGATAACATATGATACTTTCAAATTTGTTAATAATAAAAGTAAATTTCAGGTGACTCTGCCATTTATTGCACATCCAACAAAAAAACTCTTAATGGATCTCAATTAATTTTCAGTTGAAATGAAAAACTTGTCTTTAATATTCTCTAAAATAACAAGTCGGTTGATAAAAGGTGTTCTACAAACTCGAAATTAAATTTGAAACCAGCCACTGGTGACTAGCGATCGAAAGTCTAGCGTCATCATTTAATCCTTCCAGAACTGGTGGTAAAGTATATAGCGTAGCTGTATTACTAGATGGCGAACTTCTTTTATACTAGTTTCTATATTTAGAAAAAAATAAAAGAACCCATAAAGCAGAAATATTGCATTTAAGCATTGTCTATTAGGTTTTTGTTTCGAATTAACTACAAATTAATACGGAAGCATCGCCAAAACTCACAACACATTCCGCCGGCGCTTTGCGTACGCCCTAACAACTTTCACGGCGATTACACGCGAGTGCACCAGACACAAGCGTACCTGCGTTTGATTTATAACAACGAGGGGACAGGGAAGCCGCGGGTGTGAATTCATTCGGCAAATTTTAACAACCCCGGCGCACTGGTGACCAACTAGTACGATCCCCGGTACACTTAATAGCTTCTTATTTTAATAGCCTTGACCATATGAGGAAGATTTCACGTAATACTGGTCGAGTTAAGGAATCACAGCGGGAAGCGATCAGAGCTGGCGCCTCAGGTCGGCCGATGTGAAGTACCTTCGTGAGCTCTGCCTATTATCCGCCGCGACCTTTACGCGCCTTTTTTTGCTGTACCCATTATTATAGATCGTACGTGACCACACTGTTTAAGTAATGCCGCAGATGGCTCAATATAAATTTCTGAATACATAATCGATATATTTTAAGAGCTCCAATAACTTCGTCTTTTATTTATACGACTAAACTTTAGAATCGTGATTACTCAATGTAGACAAACAGATGAATATGAAAAACCTGGTTTGCGTAGCCTTAATCGTTAAAACTAAGTGGGCGCCAATTTCTGTAAATACGAGCGGTTTGTCACACTAAAGATTGTGATGGAATTACAGCTAAAGTATAGTAATAAATTTTGCAGAAACTAATTAGAAACGAAGCAAAGAAAATATACACTAAAAAACGTTTTTAGCCTATTTTGGGGAGTAAAGGAAAGAAAATTATTTACAAGGAAAATAATTCTATTAATTTCTTTTTAACATGATGTGCATCTAGAGCGGCTTTCCAAATTTTTGTTTGGGCCGTATTTTATATCTCTAGATGTCCGAGATACAAGTTGCATTACATGTTTCAGAGTAAACGAGTTTTTAATAATAATGAGGAAGTCTAAGATAATTTAATTAACATGTGCATTGCGGCGACCGTCTTTAAATACACGAAAAAATGCATTACCACGGCCATCATTACATCTTTGTTGTGTTTCACGAAGTTCAGCTAAACACGTAGTGTGAATTAGGTAAGGCCTTTGGACGCTTAAAGGTTTATGGGCGCCGTGTAACTAGTATTCCTTTGACGTTAAGGAACATTATTGCTTCCATCTGCAGTAAAACTATATTGTCGAACACACAGAATCAATAGGGACGTATTAACACTGTCCGGATGGTAGAGGGCCGTGGGTGTTCTTAACCAGTCCCATTTTTATGTTAGCGTGAAAGTTTAAAGACAGCGATCGACCAAATAATTTATATAGCACATGGCGCATTAATAACTATGCGAACAATGACGACATCGAATACAATACTATGCTAAACGGTCTTTTACACAGCGACAAAAACTCTCCATATCCTTATCAAATCTACGGTATGTACACATAAATTTATTAAAAATAAATAGCCAAAATAATTTTTATGAGTAAAGAACATTCAAGGAAGGTAGTGAAAAATAAATCCCCATAGCATTTAATCAACAATAACATATAACATTCAATGACAGCATTACAACCCTCATGATTATAAAACAAAAAATAAAATTAAGGACGCATGTCACAAATAGAATTCATTAGGCAAATTATTAAACCTTGAACACTGATACAATGAGAAAGCCACATGAGCATAATTCAATAGGTACATTCTTAGCTACGCACGCATATATTAATAACCACATGTTTAAAACAAGGTAGTTCTTCGCAACCTACTTTTCGCACCTACGAGAACCAACTGCGACGAGTGAGAAACAACTTGAGTGTTACCAGTGTTTACATATTTGGCTCCCACGGTCACGTCCGCTACATCACCGCAGTCACAGTTGCCACATCCAGCCCGAGAAATGAAGTGAAAACAACCAACCATAACAACAGAACATTAATAAAAACCCAATGACAATTATTCAATTATTTTACTTTTAAGAATAACACCACGCCTGATCCCTGAAGAGACAGGCAGAGGAAAGTAGTACATCCCCATGTTGCATCAGATACGTTCTGCGATACACTATGGAATAGGAGATGAGCCTATTATCATGCACCGGGCACAAATCCTTTAAATGATTTCATTTAACAGTCATTAAATCAATGGGATTATAAATGTCTGGAACGTAATAATAAATATTTCTAATAGAAGACAAAACTCTAAAACATATATCACTTAATACAATATCCAACCATACTGAAATAGACCAACTAATCATTAATAAAAACTACAAAGCAACAAACACGAAACACACGCGAGTGCCGAGTTGCACTTAAATCCAAGCACACCGGTGGCTGGGCCGAGACGCCGCTCTGTGTCTTAGAAGACTTGAGCAAACAATACGAAGATACTGGACAAACAAATGTAAATGACCGAAATGTGAGCGTCATGTTTGGCATTCCCATAAAGCAACGTTAACACGTCATTAGAGGTAATGATGGCGTGATTACAGAGCCGGAGCAAGCTGAGCGATGGTCAGATGATTGCCTCCCTTACTGTGTGGTCTCGTGCGCCTGTATAAACAAACAAGAAACCTTCAATAGGACACGTGGCCAGAGATATCATTTAGGAAACTGTAACCTCTTTACACTTGTTCGAATCTATCGACGTTGTACGAGCCAGGTGAAAGTTTTTTAAAATGTTACAATGTATTAATTAAAACTACGGAGAATATGTTTAATATTATGGGACTTGTGATATAATGTATGCGTTAGCTCGGCTAACAGGTTTATGAGACAGGAATCATTGAACGCATTTTTACATTCTCCAAAGGAAATGTTCTTCGCAATACATTTATAGATTTTATGCGATAGCCAATAAAAACAATTGTTACTGATAAAGTCATAGTATATTTAGTTACCATTAAATACCGTTTTGGCTGTTACTGTAAAAACCACTAGCTATAAAGCCCATTCATAAATTTTGGTATCTAATATTTTTTGTAAGAAAAAAGTCCTTACACCCATTCAGTAAATCATTGACAAGGAACAAATTCCGTAGACCGCGACGGCTGAAGATGATATCAGATCTGGCTTTATTTATCACCGGTGTATCATCCGATCTGCGTTATTGATACGAGCTGGAGCTCAGACTACGATTGGATACCACTTACAATATCAATGATTTCGATCCACTTTAAAGGCAAACAATTTGTGTGTGTTACAGTGCTTCTGTGTGGTTTCATAGGTTGTATAAATTATAAGTAAGCTTACTGTTTCTTTTTAAACAATGATATTCGGTGCTTAGTTTGTTCTGCCTACCTGGTATGGAACCTGGTGGTATAATACGGCGGTATAATATGGCGGCATGTCTCTTAATATATAATGCATATATAATAATATTTCGGCTATTCCTGACAGAATAAAAACGCATAAGGACGATATATATACGGTATATGAAAGTAACGAAGCAATAAACGGAAACTCAAATACTAAATGATACAGAAGCAAATTATATAAAATTATCGTTTCACTTGCATACATAATAAACAAAAACTCGCCTATACTCCACGCAATGAAAACCGTAACGAATGAAAGTAACAATCAAGCCGAAATCACACTAAGTACGAACGAACGGCCCTCAACGACTCCCTGGTGGTCCAACAACGCACTGCGCTCGTAACAATATCATGCAGCAGAGTAGGTACCCCGCCACTGGGTCTTACGTACATTGTTGAGTGGTGCCAATAATTCGTGTGTTACGGACCAAGGCACACATTACTATTTCATTGTTAATGTAAAATCTGTACCTAGGAAAAATGGAATATCAGTTTCAGACACAGTGTTTGTGACTGAAACTAATGATCAATCTATTGAATGTTAAAAGTCATCTTTTTAAATACATTCCACGCCCGGAGAACGGTGTCCTAAATCATTAAATCATTGAGGGAAGAAATTACAAAGATTTAAAGACTTTCCTGTTTTCCAATTACCTGCTCTTGGTTATTGGACCTACAGTGGCCGAGAATGGCAAATTAGGATTACGTAGCCAATTTTAAAAGAAGTAGGATAGGAAATAAATAACTTAACTACAAACAAGAATTGCAATTTCAAATCAAGGTTCCAAAACGGCGATTGTAACAGTGCAGATTGTTCGCTAGGCACAATTCGTTTTGAAAGAAGTAAAATGAGGAATTACGAATCAACTTCAAATTGAAGAATCGCAATTTGGAATCGCTTAGGGAAGTTTCCAGACCGACGATCGCAGAAGTGCAGAGTGTGCGCTAGGCACAATCCGTTAGCGCGTGCAACCAACAGCCATAACTGATTGAGCGGCGTATAAACCGCGCCACCCACACACGCCCGTCATTCGCATTGTGCCAGCTATATCGTCTTCAACTGAGAGTCATATCTCCGAATTCCACTTGTACGATTATACGAGCCGTGTGTCGCCACGGATGCATTTACAGTACACAATTACATCAGTGAGTTCAGGACTAGTTTATGTAATACAAACACATTTTCCATGAACCTATTTATATTTTGTTAAATATTGTAATAATATTGGTTTTTGCCAACCCGTACTTGGCTAGGGTGACAAAATATGTTACAAATACCTTAACCCTTTTCATTCTGGGAGGAGACCCGTGTCACACAGTGGAACGTTATAAAAGTTGATGATGGCGATGGATAACCAAGTTGGCCACGTGAGGTAACGCAGACTTAATGACTACAATATATCAAGTAACAAACAGTAAAATTTCGAAACAATCAGTTTAAACCCCACACGTAGGTGACGCGCGTAATTGCATGATCAAATAAATCAAACATAAAATTGTGTCAATAATAGACAACATGCGTAGACCTGCCTCCGTAATTCTATCGTTAAGCTCAATAAATTTTAATAACACTAATTGGATGACAATAGAAAGTTCAAACATACACATAATACTAGTTTAAAGCCCATAACAGTAACAATGATAATAATAACACATTTAAACGATACGTAGAAGAAAGTTACGAACTACGAGTACAAATGGAAAACAGAGGAAATTGTAAGAAAATAAAAAGTAAGTATGCAATGTAGAAAGAGAAGGAAAGGACGGTTCGAATACAATTTTCCGGTGCACTAGACAATACCAGAATGAAATTCACAGTGCTACAAAATGCAAATTGGCAATCGACTGCATTTAATTAACAAGCGTGCAGCCAGTGCCAGTGCTGTCACTGTCGAGCTTAACCGATGTATCAACCGTGCCACCGCCGACGCAGGCGCCATATCGATAATCTCACCAATTTATTGTCCGTCCTAATCATCATATATTAATTCCCAAAAGGCGGTTAAAGTCAAAAGCTACTTAACGTTAAGTAATCATAATCTCGAGAAAAAATTAAACTCACCACAAAAATGAGCTCATCAGTAACAATAATACAGTCAGACGAAGGGGCGTTACCATTGTGACTATCATATCGTGAAATCGACGCTGACATCATCATAATAATTCCATTATACAACGAAAATATAAAAAAAAAACACCAGAAAGACTCAAAACGATGACAATAACACAACAACCGCATGTACATACATATAGGCGGAACGTGTTTGACGCAATCGCAGTACGAGACCGGGTACGGGTAAGACGAAATTATGTTTATACAAAGCATTATCACGTCAATAATACACACAGATCAAAAAGACAAAGCGATCCTAAAAGCTATTATGAAAACAAACATATTGTAAACGGGCGAATATAATGTATATACACCTCGCCCACTCGTTAACGGAAACGCAATCGATACAATGCTAATCTATTCCACACTATGACAGATTTTAGCACATTGACTCTAATCACCAATTATCACGAGCCATGATAAAAACATATTCGAGACGTTTCGATATAACTTCCGGAAGCAATTAACATCTGCCCAATTTCCCTGTGGTTTTAGTTAGAACAAAGAAAATGTTTTAAAGTCAATATTTGCAAAATAAATTACTCAACTGAATTTATTCAACAAAAACTGTGATATATTTCGCCTAATTACTGAACTCTAATTGACTCTAAAATTCCCATTCCTACAGACCTGTTCGAGGTCGATTGCAGTTCTCCATGGACGGTAGCAATCACTTGGGACTGCTATCAGCACATTTGATACTTTCTGCACTTGACGAAAATAAAATACCACTCATAACATGGCTCTCTCTATTTGAAGTCGGATTTATTTAAGTTTGACGGTAATGTTTAATTACAGCCACAATTAAGCCACAGATATTTTGAAATTAAGTAGAAATTCTAAGCTATTTGAAATTCTATATTTTTTTTTGAGTAACGAGGTCTCAACATGCCCTAATTCTTCTGCAAGATAAAAAATGTGAATAGAGTCCATGAATCCATAGAACTAATTAATAGCAAAATTAAGGAAACTACTTTACAACCTAATGAATATTCAACACGTAATATGTAAACTATTCCAATTCGTCCTTCGTGTGATCGAGTTGAGACTAGTTTTCAGTTTAGATTTTTTACGAGCGTGTAACATTATATCATTACACGCCGATAAACGATAAGTGCAACGTATTGGAGCTTTCGCTGTTGTCGGCCCAATAAACTGGGCGTACGATATCAGAGGACATTACTTGCTACCCAGTGTTCCCAAGCATGTCATGCCGTTTTATGACTTTTTTATTCCGCCTCGTAGCCGTAGAAACGCAACACCACTCCCGATTCAGATTTCCGTGTCGATACTGAAATGTCGCTCTATAAACTGTCCAAATGAATCGCTTTTGAATTATTCTTAAACTAATAAAAACGTGTATTAGAAATTTTTTACAATATAAATATATTTTAAAAATATGTTCCATAATCTATATCTTCAACAAGGACTATGAAATGAAGATATAATTTTAAAACTAACAATGAAATGTAACAAAAACTTTTTGCTCCTAAACAGTGAATACTATTTCAATGTTGCTATCCATAAATTATAGATTAGTGACGATTTCTTTAATGTTGTTGAGAAGATTTCTCTATAAACACGCTTTTCATATCCTGATGCGATTTATGACGGCTTAAAAGTCCTACAGTTAATCTACCCATATTATTTCAAAACACACCCAAAGGACCACACAAAATCGATGGAAAGGGTTAAGTTGTCGACACATATTGCATTTCCCACACGAAGGATACTTCGGATGTATCGAAACGTAACATTAAAGTATCGTTTCTATTACTGCTATACTTATACTCCGTCGAAAGTTCTCGAAGAATTTATTTTAAATGTTCCTCGACCGATCAATAATTGAGAACCCTCGTAAAATACTCACTGCGACTATTTACAAATGATAAACGAAGGCAATTTCGAGTACCTACGTAGCAGTAATTTAGGTTTCAAACGAGACAAAACGAATAAGAATACTAATAGGTACGGCGCGTGGTTTATAACTTTATAAAGGATTGTCGTCTGAGTGTATAATGAAAACTTGCAATCGAAGTCATGACTCCAATTGTAAGTGGCTGACCGTAACGAGGAGGTGACATGGTGCAATCATACACTGTGAAAGAAAATATTGTTATTGTCGACCATCAAACATATACCACTGATTGACACAAGAGCGTAACGAGTCTGATGTGGCGTCTGTGAGATCACTTTAGCTGATTAAAGTCAAAATAAACGACAAAAAATATTTACAAAGCTTATTATTGTCGTGGGAGTAAAATGATAAGACATGTTTGCTAATTAACAAAACGGATATATTACGAACAAATGTCGAACTTACAACTTGAAAGAAACTCTTCACCAATATTTCTATGACAGTAACAATTTTAGTAACAAAACAAAATAAAAAAACAATCTCCCTAACTGACATCAATTTCCTTGTCTTTCGTAATGCTAAGATAACGATTTGATTTTTGTTTAGAATAAAGAAACAACTATAAGTATCAAATTACCACTACCGATTGCCATTACGGTAATATCCACGCATAACTCAAAATAAACAAAGTATCGAAATTTATGAGTGGTTACCGTTGAATAAAGAAGCTGAATCAAAGCGCCACGGACCTCAAGTAAAAGGATAATTCTTTGAAAAAAATTCAAAAGATGGAGAGATAAAAAGGTAAACTATTCACGGTGCACAATATGTGGCACCCGCTGTTTTATCAAAAACAGGATTAGTCGTTTGAAGTCGGGACCGTTGCTTTCAAATGGAACAAATATTTTGACACGCGGCTGAGCAAATAGAAGCCAGATGTATAATGGATTAAGGTCACCACTCTGCGCAATTACACTATTATCTTCATCCACTTATCTTAAAGGATAAAGAGAGTTTACTTTAACATTTAAATACTAAAGTTAGAGACCGCCTCACATCAACGTCTCTATTAAACAGTACAAACAAAAATCTCAACGCAGCCATTACTCGCTGGCGTGATATTCTTCATATCAAATTTTGTAAAACAAACAAAGAAATTTTACAATCACATAAGAGTGTTACTGATGATTTAAGTAATCTTTAGTACAAAACGTCAACCTTTTTACAACTAAATTACATTTACAAAGACAAACTTGTATAGCAATTAACGTCAATAATTGTAATAAACAGAATTTCTAGGAGCCGCTACCGAAATGCCTACAAAGACAAAATGAAAGTTAATACCATCAAAAAGAATCACAATGGAAACCTGATTATGGTAATAGGCAAACTATTTTATTACTATCTGCACGTTGAACACGAGAATGCTTTACGACTGAGTACTTCACGTTGTGGGACATACATCGTGTCTACGTAACACAAAAATATTTTCACTACAATCATGTACTTAAGTGTGAGCAGATTCCGCAGATTTAATAAAGCCCTAGAATCTTGTGGCACGACAACTATCTTCGTATTAAGCTGAGGCAGCCAAGCGCTCCACATAGTCAGCTGTACGAAACCTACAATCCAACCTCAATTCATCGGATGCCATGTATTGTAATGCCTAGGACGTGCTCGGCAGCTCTATTCTTAATACGACAATCGAACTAGCGTGGCGCTTATATCCTTTCCTTTTAAAAATACTTAAAGTCCTTGTATCCTTAGTAGTCAATGGTTTTTGAGAAAGTTACAAAAGAAATTAACGAAACAAAGCAATACAGTCATCTATTTAATCACGAAAGTCAGTTGTTATGGAGTTCCAAACTCTTCGAATTTATGTCAGAATAATTTAGGAAATTACCTCGTTTCGACAATAGGACTGATCGAAGGAAAAGAAACCATACTAAAACTTGAGGACCTACAAAGTAGATTACATAAGACTATTATAGAGAGAAGTTGCTTTATATATTTGTAATATTAATTTATGAGGGACACTCAGAAATTTTTACGTCACTAGAGAATTTTTTTTTATGGAACATTTTTAAATTTATACCTCTACAAATTCCTCTTCAGCAGCGTCAACGCAAACTATCTTGCGTCAATACTAACTTTCAAAATATTTTTACAATCCACATCACACGCTTCTAACTTTTCGCTCCAATGAAGTTGGAACGATGAGTTGCCGAAAAATATACCAATTTTGAGAGGTGAATAAACGAAAGTAGTAAAGCACTTACAACAGTGATCAATAATATTATTATTGGATAGAAACGCATCGTATAAGTAAAGGTAGAACTGAAAACCAGAAACCGAGGTAAAGAGGAAACGCCTAATCGGATCTGGGTTGTGGTTTTGACTTGGTTAGTTTCAAATTTATTTTAACACGAGGTGATTAATTTTCGAACAGCCAAAAACTTTTGATTTTTACTTTGACGTTTCATTTCTGAAACTCCGAAGTAACTAGATCCAGATTTTACTGGCAATCTTAAGAGTTGAGTCATATTTACCTTAATAGAAATCTTATTTAGGAACATAAATAATGGGATCCTATACTTAAGTGATATCGCCATTCAAATGCATATGCTATGCAGAACAAATTAACACAGATCGGCAGAGAGGCTCTGTTTGTCATCTAACTGTGGTATGGTCAAGCGACGCCTAGTCAAGAACAGTTATACAAACAACATGTTGTATGGACGCACTTATACATCAATAATGCATTTCATTGTCGGCGTGCTTTGGCTAATGCGGATGCAGCGTCCACTAAA
>DWFV01000505.1:0-14017 GCA_018246775.1 Parelbella machaon machaon
GTATGGCAATAGGCTCACCACCTATTCTATGGGACTTAAACGTAACTGGTGAAACATGGGAGTGTACTACACCTCTGCCTACCCCTTCGGGGATTACAGGCGTGATGTTACGTTTACGTCAGTATTGCTTTATTGTTCTACTAGTAATAACCGCTCTTTTATGATAGCTGTTTAAACATGTAATGTATTAAACATTATGTATAAACAAACTCAATCTACCTCTATCTCGATCAAAAAAGTAAAGTTAAATATATTTTTTTGTAAAATAGCTCCACACGGAAAAATCACGAAAGTCAAACTACGGGAGGATTACTGGTCGACTTTCCTCTCTATCCAGCGAGTTGACCTTTCGTTTTCCCTTTGGCTGCGCATCGGATAAACGTAGACTTCCACCTGTCATAGGGAATATGTGACGTCGGGTAACTGCCGGGTGGGTGGCGAGAATCGTGACAGCGAAATCAGATTACACCAGCTCACGTATTACACGAGTCACCAGGCTTAAGTTTAACTTCGTCAAAATAGCTACAGACTAACACTAAAAGATTATTCTGAGCTGACATAACATTTAGAGCTGACGTAGTATTCTGAGTTACTATAAAAACTTTAATTGACGTAATATTCTGAATGGACATGATGTTCTGAGCTCTATGAGCTTATGTAGTAGAATATTATAATGGATATAATATTCCGAGCAAATAAAATATTCTGAGCTGACATAATATTTTGAGCTGACATAAAATTTTGAACTGATAATATATTCTAAGCTAATACAATATGGGTCTAAAATGTTGTCTGCAACTTTGATTTTGTATATTTTGTCACGTACACGAATGGCTTTATAGAAAAATAAATCTGAGCGCTTCGTAGTCAGTAAAAACAGACAGCAAAGGAATTTTTCCCGTTCGTAATATTTCTCGGACAACTTCTTAATATTTTTGCTTTGGTCTTTTTTGTTTAAAGTGTATATATTATTCGTTGTAAAGTTGTAGAAATGTAGCAATACTAAATCATAACTACCTTCAGCAGCTTTTGAAACGTGCTAAAGTATTATAGAAACGTCTCCAATATATATGTAAATGTAAAGCCGATTACGTGCGCGGATCGGCCAGCACTTCCATAACATAATATTGTATGTAACTGCATTTGCAGATTCTTATTTTATGCAGATATTAGGTTCGAGAAGCTTTATTTTTTTTTCAGAAGCTTATTTAGAAGCTTATTTTTTTTTAGAACTTATAAAAGTAATCCTTATATAATATAACAATTTTGTCGTTAAATGACTTGTTAACGCCATGTAATATTTTAAATAATTTTGCTATTATAATAATAAATACTAAAAAGTGCCTATTGTATATAGTTTTAATTCTCAGTTCTCGTAAATAAATGCTATGAAATTATGCTATTTAGAACCATACGTACGTTCTATGTAAAATAAACCATTACTATCGATCCATTTTTTATTAGATACAGTTAAAAAGTAATTCGATGTCTTTGGGAGATAATCTATAATTGACACTTCAAATGAGCACTATTAGTTTGACTGTCATTAGAATAACGATGCATTCAATGTAGTCATTGAACATTGAACTAGGTCAGTCATTCAGAGAAATTCAGTTCAGGGTAGACACTCACGTCTAATATATGAGTTAGACGTACTTTGATTGGCATGTTGGTTCGGTGATTTGTGACCGTGATCGCCGAGTCAGGGACCGTGGGTTCGATTCCCACCCAGGACAATATGTGTGATAACGAAAATTATTTGTTCTAAATGTAAGAACTAAAATTTATATAGGTATATATTGTCAGCCGTTTCGATACCATAGCACAAGATCTGTGCGGGCGCGGATAAGATGGCAGTGTGTGATGTCCCAAGATATTTATTGTGGCATCTTCATTTAGATCGGATTCGGGATTTGACGGGCATTGGAGTGGGGGCTTATGGTAAAGTACGAGGGCGCCCGGAGCAAACGATTCGTGGCCGCCATGTTTTTGAGTGTTTCGTGTAATGTTTCTATGGAACCCGTGTCATTTGGAATCCGTTGTTATCAATTTATTTATTTTTATTGTTAGTAACAAAGGGCGGATTTAATGACAAGTGACATTTAATACCACTCATCCCACGCGCTTGTGAGATGTTAAATGTGAAATGTAACATCACACGTGTATTTCTCCGAAGGAGTAGACAGAGGAGTGTAGAATTCCCACGTTTCATCAATTATGTTATGTTACGTCGCATGGAATAGGAGGTGAGCCTATGACCAATACAGGAGAATTCTTTGATCATATAACAATGATAAACATACAGAGCGATGGTATAATCAAATAGACGTTATAATCAAGGTAGTGAATGTAGCAGACATTGTTGAGATGTGAGACATATTGATATGAACATTTCTTTCGTATCGTTTCATTGTCAGACTTCAGCTCACCTCGCATGCCTGAACAATGGCGCGCGTGCCAAATGCTAGACGAGAACGAAATATCTATAAATAAAACTCGGAATGTGTGTAAGGTACGCATGTTTTTATAATTTGTAATTATTCCACTACGTCTTATAAAAAAAACCACTAAAAATACTCATTAGATGTTTGTCAGAGATTGTTTTTTTTTTTTAATAAATAAATAAAGAAATATATGAAAAGTGACCAAAATTATGACGTACATAACTGATTATACTATATGAACATGTCTATACTATACTGTGTTCCCTGCCTACCCAGTAAAATACCTGGAGTAATAATAGTGAATGTAGATATCTATATAAAGAGAAAACTGACCAAGATTATAACGTACATAACTGATTATATTATATGAAGATGTCTATACTATACTGTGTTCCCTGCCTACCCAGTAATTTACCTGGAGTAATAATAGTGACATGTAGATGCTGACGTAGGCCTATGTGAATAGTACAATTAGCTTTTGTAAAAGCTGATTTTATTCCCAAAAACTGATTCTATTCACCGGATAAAATCCGAGCACTCCAGTGGCTATGACAGGCAATATTTGTTTATATTGTTATCTAAATTAAAATCCTTTCTCATCACTTTCGGCTATCCACCTCCAGACTGAATTGGAGTCTTAAAATAGATGATTGATGTGTATGGTATTATAATTTTTATGAACAACTTCTATTTCGGAAATTGTTTAATTTGAATAATATTTTTATATTACAATTGCTAACAATGTAAGTGAAAATAATTTATAATTTGCTTAAGCTAACAGTTACTTATAATAACGTCTCGATTTTCCGAATTTCAGCCGTTATTATTCTCGATTTATTTATGTAAAACAGGTCACAACACAAATGTGGGCTTTTGAATAAATATTTTCAAGACCAACCCAATGTTAACCAATGTTCCTTTTTAATCACTTGTTTACATCAAAGTAAAAACGATATATTCGTAATATACGAGTAGATTATATTTGCCTATTTTTATATCTTACACAAAAATCGTACTTTTTGTGAAAACTATATAGAACATAACATCACGCCTATAGTTCCCTGAAAGGGCAGGCAGAGGAGTGTAGTACACTCCCACATCTCACCGGGTATGTTATACGTCTCACAATGAACTAATTAATGGGTTTGCATCTTACCATACTCCTGTCACAAATGTAGGCTTCGAACTTCTATTAGAATTTTCAAATAAGAAATACCTAATAATACAATCAAACTGAACACGTTCGTGAAAAGAAATATCTCGCGTAAATTTAAAGTAGCCGTACAACATTCCCGACGCCACTTAATCACGCTATCAGTGGATTGATAAGCGACCTGCGTAACAGATATGGTGGCTAACGAGTTACAATAATTAATCGTGTTTACTGGCCGCTATTTATAACGTGAGATATCGCTTGTCTAGAAGCTAGCTAATCCTAAATCCATTCAGCAATGACTTAGATTGTTTGTTTTACCTATGTTAATCTCACGGCATCTTACTTTGGGTATATTTTAAATGTTACAATTTTCAAGGTAGCTTTCTGGTTATAGTGAAAACTTTGATTTCCACCGGTTTAAGCGTGTGATTGTCTAACACTTATTTATAATGCGTTTAATAATAATTCGTTGTAGCATTTAATTGAGCCATATTGAGGTATATAGAATATAATATACGAGTATATCATCATAATTATCACCAGCCTGTCACAACTCACTACTGGATATAAACCTCCCCTACTGGTCGAAGAGTACGTTTAAAAGTATTTCTTATGATCTCAATGTAACCCGCCGTTATTATAAAAGTCTAGATATGCATTAACAAATTTTATGGTAATTGTCTTCAGATTTAAGAATGTCAAAACAAATTGACAATGTTGATTTATTCTTGATATTATAATGCAGTGCTGAAGAAATGAGAGCGGTTCACCAAAGTGCCTCATTATATTTTGTTCCGAACCGGGTAATTAGGTTAAGTATGAGGCATAAATCAAATTTCTTTGTAGCGATGAAATTTTTTGTTTCGTGTTCCGTTTTAGGAAATTTAAATAGCTCGACGTTAAACTTTTCTACGGTTCACGAGACCTTCAGGTTTGTGAGTCACTAGAAATACTCAGAGAACAATTCATTTGGATGTAGTCCAAAATGTGAGTATCATATACATACCTATGCCTATACCAATCCCGTATATCGTAATTTTCTTCCCGGAAATTGTGCTCACGTAAACATAAAGTAACTTTTCAAGGAAAGTCTTCCTGCGATTTATATGGAAATTACAATCATACTTTCGTCTTTAAGTCGGTGAATAATTTAAATGTCATTCGTAATGTTACGACTATTTATATTCTCCACGTACCGTCAGTCGGTATCTAACGAAAAAAGTTAGATCACAAAAACTAGTAATAAAACTGAAACGTGTACAGTTCTGTGAAAATAACTACAAAGTACAACGGAGACGTAAAATTTTAAATTAAAATAAAACGGACGGCTCAAAGAGGAGAGCAAACAACGCCACCGGTAGGTGCGGCGGCCAATATTTTATCTAGCTTTTATTAACGTCATATTTCTTTCACGTAAAGTAATTGGTGAAATGGATAATGTACTAGTTTTTTTTTTTTATTTCAAATGTAAATCAATCAAATATCTAAGTAGGTATGTGAAAAGTTTGAAGCATACAGTGAAATAAAAAAGAAGATAGTGAAAATTTCATTCATCAGCCAACTACCTACAAGTGTATAATAAAATAATTATTAACCTTTCGAAAAATACGTCAGAGCCGTCTGAGTCGCTGCGAGGTAGTATCAGTTTCGGTAGTACCATTCCTTTTTTACGCCTGCCGCGGATCCCGGAAGAAGTTGGCCATTGTAGCTCCGAGGTGGCCATTGGACTATGTGGACTTAAAATAGTCAAACGGCGTTCCGGTGGCGGCAGGCTGAGCTGCTGTAGCGCTCGCCGCTCGGTACTGGCGAATAACCCACGTCTTTTTTCAGCAGAATTCCCCATATCCTCCCCTGAGAGGGCTCGGCGAGCTGGAGCACCCCGCGTTTCTCTGACATCGCGCTCACTAGCCGTTAAAAACGAGCTACGATGAACTCGGACCGAGGTGCAGGAGCTGGCTGGGCGCGCCGGGGAAGTGTCTTTGGTAGGACGGAGACTCTCCATCGAACGCGCCGTTTCTACCCGTGTCGCTGATAGAAACTGTCCAGACGTAGCCGTCGCCTGTGCCACCTCGCATTCCTCCTGACTAGAGCTCGAAGTGCCGCTTCGTGAAAAAGTACTAGCTTTTGACACGAAACTTCTGTCACTGTATTGAGCTGTTGAAATACTAGATGTGTTTACATCTGCGGATTCCGACGAGACCTGTTGACGGATGAAACCTTCCTCTAATGAGGAATGCACTATGCGGGTGTTCAGCGAGCTAAAGGCTGCCAGCTTCGGCCGCCGGCTCTTTCTTTCTTCCTCTTCCTCTTCCATTGTTTTTATCTATAACAACACCTATAGTAGCATCTAATCACATATACTCACACCCACCACACTATTTAATACACCATTTTCGATTTAAATATATTTATTTCATATTCATATATCTTATCTTATATTTATGATATATATAATTATAGTAAGGAACACTGGACACAGTCTTAATCACTCTTAGAAATCACCACACGCGCGTCGTTTATACACCTGTAACAAATTTGCTTAATTAGTTTTAAATAAGTTAAATTTTTACTAACATTACAAGCGGAGATAATTCAAAAGATCGCATTACTTCATAGAGTGTAGCATGAGTTTTGATTGGAGTGGGGGTTGGTCGTGAAATTTGAGGAATAAGAATTGGATTCTTCGAACTCGAACAAGAGGGATAACAGAGATCTTGTTAAACTCTAAAGTTTGTTATGAAATACGATGGGCCGAGGTTCTTGTGAAAATTTATAGGTAGATGTTTTAATTACGTGTTTCAGTTCGCAGGCTTGTTTTCAAGTGCCAGTTGTCCCGCCTGGTTTGCGCAGTCCGTGAGAGCCTTCACTTGTTCAGCGTTTAGACCAGATGCTTTCACTTGGACATCAGCACTCTTAGAGTGCTCCTTGCTCTCGCTGCTGGATTCCATTCTCTTCGTAGTTTCATTTCCGAACTGGTCTGTGAAGGTTTCTTCCTCGAACTCCTCTTCGTAGCTCTCTTCGTAATGTTCACGGAACTCCTGTCTGGCTTGAATGGAGACTTGTTGGTTTTTTTGCCTTTGTTCCATCACCTCGTTCATTGTTTTCTTAACAAGTTGCTGTCCAGCTTCAAGATTCTTTTGTTCAGACATTGTTATGGAGTTTGCCTAAAATCGTAGATTTACAAATTTACTAATCAAGAAAGTTTGTTTAAATTGTATAAAAATATTTTTGATAGTGGAGTTCATTAAAAATTATTTCTTAGGTGTTTACAATTCATCATTATAATTGCCATAATTTGATGAGAACGTTTGAGCTATATTATGAGTTACATATATTAAAGTAATGCCTTTATTAAAGCCGGGTAAATAAGATTCAACATGGTGCAGGTGAAATAAAAATCCCGGTTTGAAAGAAATTGATAGCCGCGAGTTGGCGCGCCGCCAGTGCCCGAATGTTTGAACCGAATTCAAATTCACGTTTTGAAAGAATTAATTTCGTCTTGAGACGATCGTATGTTTAATTTACAACAGTTTTTTCAGTTCCTACCGTACGACCTCAATAAGATTCATTGTCTTGTGCATTGGAAATTCAAGAAAAGCGATAAATATTTTAGCGTGACAACATATGGTTCTAGACATTTCTATTTCTCAAACAGCGCTCAGCTTTACGACCGCTCTATAAAAAGTCTACATGACTAACACAAATTAACAGTTTATAAATTTCTTCATTTTCGTCCTCGTCATATAAAAGAAATATGTTTAAAAAATTGACATTATTGTTAAAAAAAAAAATAAAAAAAAAATACAAAGAAATTGAAAAGCTTTTGCTTATACATATTTCCTTTTGTGTCGAACAAACCCTATACGAATTTAACTACAAAACGTATACGTTATATTACGTAATACGTTATATTACGTGAATAAAATGTTTGATATTCAAATGTTAAGCATAACTAGCGGAATCTTCTCGACCTACATAAGCTTTCAGAAGTTTTGTACTCACGGATTTTGAGCCTTTGTATTTGTTACTATTCATTAAAATTGAAGATAAAACAAAAAATTCTTTACAATTATTCGACAGGAACATTTCAAAATCGATTCCAACGCGCCCTATTTTTGAAGAAATTAAAACATTTTAACAGAATTAATTGGAATGAAGATTCCAATACATATTTATAAATTCCTTGCACCATGTTAAATAGTAACAAATGATATTTAAAGATACAATGCTTTTACAAATCAATATTCACTTTATGGACAAAAGCCCACACTATGAAACATTTTAACGCAATAGTACAGAGTAAATTTAAAATATGTACCTGTTAAAATCCGAATTATATCCTGCTAGCGCAAGTTCACTGTGTATACTAACAGGTTTCGGTAGCTTCCGTTCGCAAGCACGCGTGTACACTGAGTGGCGGGGATTCGGACGCTTTGTTCCACGGAGCTTTGAAAGCTGACGTGGGCGGGCTGCGTCTGCGCAACGGGCGCGATCTGGCCAAAATAGTTCCCCGCATCTGTCTTGGCAAATTACAGATTTCGCTAATTAATGCCGAGTTTGTCAACGCAGTGGACTAAACACGCGGAATTACGTTCTGTTAATCACCCGAATCATTAAAATGACGGATTTGTTACAAGTGATTTGTTTATGTTTAAACTGTTTATTTGTAAGATGTTTTGTTGATTGGCTATGTATATTTAGGTATTATACTTAGGAAATAAATGAAGATACGAAGATGACATTGATGACTTAACCAGCAATAGACATGAACATTTTCCGTAAAAAGTGTTGTAAGATATGAGTCTATGTTAAAAAAATATGATAAGTATAGGGAAAAAGTTCAATATTTAAAATGAATGCTTCTAGAATACTAGACTCACTGTCCCCAACGTGAAAGATGATTACTGTATGCTTTTTTATTTTCTATATTTAACCTGGCAATATCGGATAGCTTTCTAGACGTAGTTTATACTTCTGTTGGCGAGGTCTCGTAAGAAAATACCGCAAGGCACTATTATTACTTTTCTCTTATATTCAACATTTTTTGCATTACCCTAAAGATCCGAGTTATGAAAACTATACATTTAAGAGAGCATAGAATAAAATTTTTATTTTTAATATACTAAAAAAGTAAGTAAAAATATGTGAAATAAAAATGAAAGCATGTATTGCGTTTACTGGAGTGCTTAGATAAGCAAAGGTTGAATTAGTCCCTTTAATTCTATCCTTTACTGTTGCCCGCCATGAGAGCCCTCAAAGTCAAAGAGTTTCCCAAAGTGTATATTACGCGAACTCCAATCGTAGGACGAGAACAATGTTTACACATGTTAATGTATGTCCGTCCACACGGAACCTTTACAAACAGATTCAAATTTTTTGACTAAATTTTCAATCTGTCGCAGTGATATTCTTGCTTTGATTTTCTATAAATTTGCAATAAAAAATATTACAATACTATCCAAAACATAAAACGTAACATTCACATTAATAACAAAACTTTACAATTGATAACAAACAGAATTCTATTTATGACACAAAAACAAAATGGCGGACAAAACCGAATCGCGAAAATGCAAATGGCGATATTCATGTTTAATGGAATATAAAGTAGCGTAGCAATTAATTTAATTACGTAGAAATTAAATATTTGAATTTCAAATTAAGCGTAAGACACCAATTCGCAGCGGCCACATTATTTTCGGCGGCTGAAAATAGCCGGTATGCGTCAAGAGATGGAGGAACACGGGAGATGACTCTACACATACGGGCGGGGATAAACAGCGCGTCGCATATGAATAATGATTGGCAAAGCTCCCTCTGAGTCAGTTTATTATCAATGCGCTACGAATCGAAAGTCGTGATTTCTCGAAATATCTATAACACTCACAGTTTACGAACTTTTCTTGGTAAGCATGAGACAAACATTTTTTATCGATGTGTCAGAATTTAACCCGTCGTCATACGAAACATATGTGGGAAGCTCAAGTTTATGTATCCGATGTAAAAGCACGACGTAGGTACTCTTAAATGGTGTAGTTATTATTATTATATGGTCGGATGCCTAATATCTCTGTCCTTACAAACCTTATGTGTTTTTTTTACATTAATTAATTATCAATCAGTATGAAGTCATCATGTAATAAATTTAAATTTTCCTACTCTACTCAATGTCAAATTATTTAATACATACATACAGATATATTGCTATATAAAATAGACAAACATTTGAAAAGTTATTCTAAATATTTTAACAGGCAAACTTCCGTTATTTGTGTACGCAAATTTTAATTTCACTAACTTTTCACGTCGCGTAAAATTTTTCGTAACTTCTGAATAAACATAATTTCAGAACACTTTGCGAGTTATAAGTATGCGCGAACGTCACAAAGTGACAAACTATATTAAAATCCAGTCACGGTTTTTGATATATCGTACTAAACAAAATATGTTTGTTTATATGTGTTATGAAGTGGATATTATGTCTCTCGCAGACGAAAACTACTTGCAATCTACATGCTCATTTTTCGAATATGATTAAGCTCTTTATTTATGTGTTTATCTGTTTCGAATCAAGTGTTTTATCCAGCTTGGGCTGCCTCGTTGATCGAGCGGTTGCTAGCGTGATTGTTGATAGAGGGCTTCTGGGTTTGATAACAGGAACGAATACTATTGGTTTTTAATAGCTTAGATTTTATATTAGGAATTTCTAATAGTAGCTCGGAGTCTGAATTTGTTTCCGATGCATGGCAATGAGAATGGCAACGTAACTGGTGAAACAAACGTAGGAGTGTATTACGCTCCTTGTCCTAGTCCTTCTGGAATTACAGACGTCTTGTTACATTTTTATTTATCTAGCTAATTATCCTTCGTGTTCTTGACAAAGGGCAGATTTAATAGCCAATGAAATATTCCACCAGCTAACAAAAGCGATGATGAAAATAACTTATGTACCTCATAATATACACTAAAACGTATGTATTTTATTTAGTCATTATTTCGTCAGTCCAGTGCTAGATATAAAGCTTCCCATAGACAGTTATTGCCTACAGTTTCCAATTTTATTTAATACACGTGTGTTTTATTTATCCATCACTGTTGTTAACAAATGGCGGACACAAAGCCAAATGGCATTTTGTACCAGTCAACCCAGGTGATGATGAAAATTTGGCATCGTCATCAAATTTTTTTAAATTTCAAGATTATACAAAATTATATTAGCTTGTTCGATGAGCTGTTTTGTCATTTATTTCATACCAGTGGTCTCGTAAATTTCATGAAAGTGTATCGGGGGCTTTCTATTTTACGTTGGCATATAATAAATCTCCTTTGTGAACGTAAACCGCTATGGCCGTAACAAAAGCCGTTCGCTGAATACGGATTTTGTGTTATTATGTAAGAGACGATTAAATATAGATAGTTGCAGGTACCGACGGGGAACAAGTCTCTCTTGTCTTGACCAAATACTCGCTGCTAGGAGAGACAGAAGTTTCTAGCATCGGCGTGCGTTTATAAGGAGAGTGATGATGTAGCATAAGCAGATCAGGTCTGGAAGGATGGAAATACTCCGCAGTTCAAACTCTCTTCCTACTTCCTAATGGACCTGGCGTGGTGATAAGATGTTTATATATTAGAAGAATTATAAAAAAATATTACTTGCTATAACGGTGAAGGCAACTATTGTGAAGAAAAATACCCAGCTTACATTTCTCCGAAATGTACTCGAAGGCGTGTGAAGTCTGTCAAATCTCATTTGAGCAATCGAGCAGATGATGGACTTATCTTTGTTAATCAGAAAGAAATCCCGACTTTGGAATGACAAAGACTATGCTGCTGATGACGATATGTGGCGATGTGAAAAGTTAACAAAAAACTTTAACGTGTGATTGGTAAAAAATTTGTATGCGCGCCATACATTTCTAACGAAATGTAATAAGCCGTTATTAATGTTTTGAAACCCTTTGGAGTTAATGAGGTGACATGAGTTTTGGAGGAATTTTTGTACGATGTTACGTTGTGGGTTTTAAACATAGAAAATATAGTTCAACATGTATGTACTAGGTACGCCTTGACTTCTGTCGGTCGAATATTTCTTTGCTTAATATATCTTTAATAATCTCACTACCATATTACCTTTGATATTAAGATTTATGCCCGTTGTGACAAAAATAATACTAATAATAAAACGCCATATCCTAAAACTGTCTATCAATAGAACATCGGAATCATACGCCGTTATTTACTTCGCTCGACAATTTTCTGAGGACCTTTACTTAGATCTTAATTAAATAACTCGATTTAACTTAATTCCGACTATAAAATTTATTCCGTTTGTCAGTTCGAAAGCCCTCGAAAATTGCCCACAGAAAATTTGTTTTCCTGAAAACAAATTTTGTATATATTCAATATAAACAGTGTCTTTTAATTACGAACATTGATCACTGTTCTTCAAAAGTGTTGACAGATGCTGTTTAAAGATTGGTTCACTATAACAAAATGTATGCATATCTATAGGTGTTAATCAGCCGTTCGACACCATGTAACATTATTATGTGTAATGAGGTATGTATCTACTTATATTATTTATCTTTTTAATCATGTCTTGCATTTGTTTTAATGCCTTCTACATTTTTTTTCCATTATCAACAGTTGACTGGCAGTAAATTCCTACAGGTATTAATTAAAAATTAATTGAATAAATCAAGGAACGAACGGCACGAAACGAACTAATAAATAAATAAATATTTATGAATTTGCAAAAGATTGACATATGTAGGTCCATGCCTGGAGATGAATCTTTTTTAATTAGCATCAGTAAACCAATTTCGTTATCCCAGAATAAATGAGAGTTCTGGCTCCCCTTTTTCCGATACTCCACTCATGTTGTCAATACTGCCAATCAATCCTCGTCAGAGAACCTTTAATTTCTACGTCCAAAAACTTTAAGGTATGATGATTTATTCATCTGTTTTATAATACTGTTAATTGTTAATAATTATAGTAGTCATAACAGTATCCAATTACATAAATTTACATTAAGATAATAAAATATATTATGTTGTAACAGTAAAATATACTCGTAATATATGATAATAATAATATTATTATAGTTACAAGTCATGAATTAAACAATTACAAACAATATAACAAATGATATGTTAATTATATTCATACTCAGGTTTATAAAATAAACAATATTATTATTAGTAGGTACTGGTAATATTTGGGCTCCGGCACCGGTCTCCGGTCATCACGGCAGGTCTGTAAGAATAGACATATTTGGCACTCGGTGGACTTTGCCTCTCACGTAAGGGACCTGGCGTGATGATACAGTAGTACCTAGTAGTGAAATGACTTGTAATTGAAAATACAAGCCAATTCAGTTGAAATGCGACTAAAAACAAATAATGTGGTTACAAGAAGTTTAAAATACAAAAAGTAAAATAAACCGTGTCGTATAAATGAAGTTGGTCTCGTGAACGAGACGGTTATGACAATGTTCATAATATATCTAACGTATGGACGGAATGAGTAACATCTGCATAAACGTCGAGATCTGTGATGTACTAGTGATGTAACTCTTTGCTGGCATGTACTTTGTGTTTACTTTGTAAATGAAAAGCAGGTGTAATATAAAAATAATAATAATAAGCCTAATGCTGGCGGATAGGTGAATTAGATGTATCTGAATGCGGCAAGTATGTATGGAGAGAGAGATCAATGTGTCAAAAGCACGGCAGGTTTGTTAGGATAAAGATATTTGGCACTTGGTACTCTTTGCCTACCCCATGAGGGACCTGTCGTGTAGATATCATAATAATAAATATTTCGGGATATTTCCACAATCAATTCCAAACTAGTTTCTAAGAAAGCTCGTGTTATGATAACCAGGTGGCTAATTAACTACACACATACATACATATTAATATATTTTTATATAGATGTTCATATACAAAGACAGTTCATTGAATCTCTTCCTGTTGAGTAGATTTGTGTTGTGTGTATGTATTTTCTATTGTAGAAATCAAAATATTGTTCCTTTTATCATAGCCAGGTTCAAATTGTCTTTGCTTATTAAATTATTGTAATTTAAAATGGTTTAGGTACATTATAACATTTTGGCTTTCACACGTACCCTGTTATTACAAGAAATATCATTACATGGAATAATTTAATCAGTGGAACACCCGCTAGCGCCTGTGTTTCCGGGCACATATAGCCTAGAACTCTTCAAAGCAAGGCCAGATAAGCTTTCCTGCAAGCGTAGTCATATGCGTCTTAGGGTATTAATACGCTTTACGTTAGGCGGTATCGCGTTAAGACCTTGGCGTATCATACAATAATAATAAAAAATGGACTCTAGAATTCACATATCGCATCATTATTTATAGCAGTGATAGCCTAGTGGTTAAGAATTCAG
>DWFV01000506.1:0-14016 GCA_018246775.1 Parelbella machaon machaon
CTTCGTTCATTCATCTCTGAGATGATTGACGCATTTTAATACACTTTATGCTATCTATAGCTCCCTATAAAGTTGCTATAGCTATCTATAAAGTTGCTCCCTAATAATAAATATCTTTGTCGTCATACAATGCAATCGTTGATGGACGCAGGTGCCTACAGAGGTCCTGCTGATATCTTGAGCAAATAGGTCAAAACTCAATATTGGGAGAGTAAGAAGTAGAATGGATGGGAGAGAAGAAAATGTAGCAGAAGTACGATAGATTTGTAATGATAGAAATATTTGACACTCTGTGCTATCTACCTAACCTAGTAATTATTCAATAATAATAATTCGTGCCCGTCGTGACAGACAACTCGGCTTCTATAAACGATATTAGGTCGTCCCACATTCAAAATAATACGTTGTAAACTTTGTAATGAATTTCAAAAATGTTTATCGTAGATAATAATAGAAGTCAAGGGGAACAGTTACGTAAGGATCTAATTGTTGCAACAGAATAAACAAATGTCCTATTGTAATGAGTGAATTACGACATTTAACTGATACGTGTAGCTATCAACACACAGTACTATATTACCTAGATCTTGTTCTTCCAGGTAATTTAGAGTCTAGTTAATTTATGTATTTAAAATACCGAAAAATTGCAGCAAAGTTTAGTCCTTGGTCCCACAGTAAGGTATATTGTGTTGTGGATGACCAGCGCCCTCCCAATAGCACATTAATTACGTAAAGTAATATACACTTACAGTTGAACTCAATGCACGCATAGAATTTCAAATTCATTGTACTTTCTTTGTCACCAAAAGGAAATACATAGTTATGTAAATGTAGTCGCACTTAATGAACGAAATATGAAAATGAAACCAATCAAGTTAGTAAAGCGGTCACGATTTGGGATTGTTACGGGCTAACATATGTTAGATGGGTTAAAAAGTAAAATAATAATTAGGCGAGCTGTGCCGTGAGAACGTGTGGGGTGGCCGGCGCGGTGGTGGTCGGCATACAAATTGTAACTGTCAGATCGGACGATCGCGGTCCGCCCGATACTCTCACGGAAGCGATTACCCTGCCTAAGACAATGGCCGACAAGACATGCATCTATTACCCTTTTTAAACCTGCAACCGGCTGACGCCCTTTGAGCAACGATCGATTGTAAATTATATGGTACTTAAAGCACAGCTCTGTTAACCATTAACGATACTTCCTAGAATCATTCATTACCAGAATAGTTACTTTTCGCAACTTAAATTCCTTTTTTAAATACTGAATTCGTTTTGAAACTGTTACTACAGTATTTTAAACGCTAACAATTATAAGCTATCAACGTAAAAAATTGCAGCGACAGCCTGGCGGCTTAGTATTCAGCCTCCCGAAGAGAGCATGCAGGGTTCAAACCATGGTGTGCATGGTGTGTTAAAAAAATTATATGCACTTTAAATATTAAGTATTGTATGAGGCATGCTAGGTCTGCTAGTCTAGTAATATTTGGCACTTCGTGCTCTCTGCTTACCCATAAGAGCGTGGCATGAAGATATGTAAATATCAAACACTGAAACGGTTTGGGAAATATTGATGAAATCTACACAGTTTAGATCTCTACCTTTTTGTCCTCTAAAATGCGTGAAATCTGTCGATTCGCACTTGGCCAGCTTGCCAGACATGACCGTAACATTCGCTCTCTCACAGGAAACAGGTGTCCAGTAGGGGAACAACCAAGAGGGCTGATGACGATAATAGTGATGATCAATTTATTTAAGCAATCAAACTACAAACATGCAAGCATGCAAACAAACATACGGGAACAAATTTTTTAGATTTTTACAATCAAGAAGTACTTTTGAAAAGAGAATTTAAGCTTGATGCCGGAATTGTTTGTGCTGTATTTCGCACGTTATTAAGCGGTAACAACAACGGTAATCTTGTCTGTTGTCGCCGGTTTTTCGCTACATTTGTCCACTACAATTTAATTGATATCGCCAGCCGTGCCGTTCTGGTCTCTCCGAATGTCCTGCTCGCAGCCACTTCCATACTTACATTTATACTTCAGTAGAAAATGTGGGTACTAAACGAATCCAAGATGTTTAGTCTTGTTTACAAAAAGCATCCGTAGTTGGCTGGAAAAGTTTTTAAAAAGCTTAAAAAAAAATTGACATCTGTGTTCTAAATTAAATGGTATCTGAAAAAAGTTATATTTATTATTAATACTCCATAAATGATCCCAAAAATGTTAAATATAAGTTATTATTATACTTTTTAGATACATTTTTATAAGAAATATTTCTGTGCTTGTATATGTTTGCATACTTTAGAGATATTTGTAATTATTTATTGTCCCCGTAAGTTACCCTCGCTTGAAAATGTAATAATGAAAATACATATTAATAAATATAAAGTTAATTAAAAGGCACAAATTTATTTGCTACCATTAGTTACCGAACACCCACATCGCGCGGGACAATATGTACACAATTATGATATCATTTGATATTCTGTCAACAATAAGTGCAATCCGAGTGCAGGGTTAAAGCAAGGGTGCTCCCGAGACAAATAAATGACATACATCGAAATGTACTCGCGCACCCCAGCGCCGGCGCTAAGCCCTATGCAAAATAAAACACTCCATTGACATCTCTTTGAAATTTATTAAAAATTCAGACAGCTTACACTTTAAACGGAGGGTTAAATGCTTAAGTGAAAGGATTACCTCACGGATAGCAGCCCATTTATTTACCTAAAAGCGATTATTTAAAACTCCAGTACGAATAATACTTATAAAGTGTTTCTGGGAATCGTGCGTATTTGTTTTAGACCAAGAGGTTTATTTTTAGTATGATTATTTGTTAAGTCCACCCAATATTAAATTTATATAAATATTAAAAGCATGATAAAAAATAAATATCGTGTTTCTAAAAAAATGCTTGAATCATCACAAACTGATTTATTTCTCAAATCAATTAGACTATTTAAGATTATTTTTTTTATACCAGCACGAAATAAGGTTATCTCTTTGACAAGTCGTAGCCCATAGTTTTGTTTGCCGTATTCTAAGTACAAATATTCATCATTATATACATACATATGTACCGGCTTAACACACGTACGTATTTCGGGATGGCTAGACTATATGACGATTGTTCATCATATTTTAAATAATTATTTGACTACCATAAAAATTAACATAATTTTAAAAAGAAGAAAATAGACTGGTACAAAATTAAATAGGATTTTAAATTTCATCCGAATAATTAAATATTTTTAATTCACCTTAGCAAAAACGCCGGTATTGCCATGTATCAGTGACTGCTTACCGGCGCATACATAAGTATGAGTTATCAATAATGTGCCGATATGGAACGAGAGTGTTCACACTTATCTTAGATCCCCGAGTGACAGCACACCAAAATACTTCAACAAAGTCATGAAAATACAAACATTTTCATTTCATTAAATATATACTAAGCAATGTTAATGTGTCATCCCTTGGGCCATGTTGAGATTAAAACTAAGAAATATTTTTTAATTAATATTAATAATAAGGCTTATAAGGTGTGAAAATTCAAAAAAATATATGTTCCAGAATCCTATTTTTTTCTCTAGGCACCAGATTTAAATCGTAATCCATTTTCTACCTTTGTTTTAATATACTTCGTAGAACTTTCTTGGTATTAGACATCGGCAGTAACATTCCGAATTTTACATGTAATATAATATTCTATATAAGTAATATTTACCTTTATATTCCTGTGAACTGAATATTTCCTAACTACGTATATTGATTCGTAACAATTTGTCTGCCACGGGCTATAGGACGGCATGTTATCTGTTTATGATGATGAGGTGGCGGTTGCTAGGCGACGGAGGGCAGTGGTCAGTCGGGGAGGGGGGTGCCGTTCCTCATACTCGCGCCCCCGACCCTGATAATTATTCTTGCTGTAGCAGACCCGAGTTTAATGTTAGTTTATAGAAATAAACCGAATTCGTAGACACCATGTACGACTCTTAGTTATTGTTCGTTTAGAGCGACGATGTAGTGTTTATAACAATAAGAATTAATTGTCAACACATGTATAATATATAAGATATGCTGAAAGATGTAGATACTGTACTGGAAGTATACAGTATATGAGATATACCGTAAGATGTACTGGAAGAATACAGTATATAAGATATAAGTACTGTATTATTCCGTTATTCAGAATACACAGAACTAATTGTGCGTAATAAAAAACAGATAGCTCCATACATATCTTAAATGATACAACATAATATTCTCACACGACTGAACTATTGGGGAAACCAGTAACTATTATTCTTGACTAGGTTAAATTTAAATGAATATATACGAACATTTTTTTTAAATATTCTTGTAGGTGCTCATTCTTGTCGTCAAACACTGTCCGAAATCTTCATTTCACCTTCATTTTTATTAATCATCGTAAATTATCATTTTACGTACTTAAAAAATCACCTAATCACTTAATTTATAAACCTGTAATAGACTTGGAAGTCATTAAACTTTTGATAGAAACGCATGTCATACTTAAAAAGTTTTCAATTTCAATTATGGTTGCCGTATTATCTACATAAAAGATATCTATGATTCAATTATATATAATTAAATAAGTTACTTGAACCCAAAATTGTCTTGACACGACTTTAAATCACAAAAACAACTAACCTCATTGACGCAACCAACGGACATAACATTTTAACGCCATATTGTTATAATTAAACTGAACCGTAACAAAACGGAATGTACTAATCAAGTTGGAAACCAATAGATCTAACAATATTGTGCATTACTCACTAACACCGGCAGCGTGGAACTGGACACGAGATTAGAGAGAAATAGATAATCGGAATAAAGAGGCAAATTTCCGAGCAATGAGCAATGAGCTTAACGATCTTTTTCGTCAATTTCGACTCATTTTATGTTTTAAATGAACGAATTCACTGAGCAGATCCTAATCGCACTCCACGGTCAAGGGGTCTCATCCGATTCTATTCGAGAGCTAAACAGCTCAGGTTTATTTTGTGGTGGGGGGCTTTTTAAAAATGGCCAGATTTCCCCGTTGACGTTTTCCACAACGATACGAGTTTTAGTATTTTAAATATAGCATTTGTTTTATTTATAAACGGTGCGGATATGTGACCTCGCTCTAAAGGTAGGATAAATTAATTGCTAATGAGGGCAAGTGGGGCTATGTATACCTCGTACGCCTTGTCGATTTATGCTGTTGTTTTGGCGCCATTTTGCTGCAAGGTTAATAATAATTATCGTGATTTATTTTTACTTGCAACATAAACTGGAAATAGAATGACTGGGGGTATGGTTCTAATTACAATAGTGATTCAATCGACTTTTATGTTTTTCTAACAATAATATGATAGTTTTGATCGTATTTAATATAAACGGATCACATGTAGGTGGCAACACCTGCGTGTCTTCTATACAAAAGACATTAGATGTCAGCGTGTCTATTATCACGTTATATGTATAAAGTAGTATTTTCAATCGCTGTCGATACAATCACAAATACATCAGTGACAAATACACTCAAATTATGCAGCCCATGTTTAGAAAATAAAATTTATGACTACCATAAGCGAGAAATGGTAAAAGCCAATATGAGAACATTACTACGTCTACAATACAATAAACCATCGTGCTATCAAGAGTACATTCAACTCTAACGCGGTACTATTATTAAACGGAATTCGATTTAAAACCGAACCCTCCTCGTCGTTTGTGAAATTGACATTTATTCTTCGTGTTTCATTGTTGCTGCATTCGGATTCGATCTATTGTTAATTAGCTTAAACGGCCCATACGCTATGCCATGCTCGCTACCGATACTGGCGGCCACGGTATTACTTACGTCTAATTTACTTATCAATATTCTTCTGATATATATTTCATTAAGTCATAATAATCAAAGTTCGAAATATTTTAATGAAATTATATAATTACACCTCTTATAGAAATTTAATAACTTGGCGCTATTTTACGGCAAATATTAGAACTATGAAACTATTTTCTTGATACGTAAGCGTAACGCCATCTGTTAACGAATAGACGAACTACGGCATGCAAAGTTCTTATCGACCTTTCACAATTAAAATAACATCTTAAATTTAACTGTATTGTCATGATCAGTGGAAATATGTTCTCAGAATTTTTATAGCTCCCTAATATTATGGATAGACTACAAAATTAGAACATATTTTTGCACGTATATTATGAGAACTATCCGTAAGTACCTACATCTTGTCTAATCTTGTAAGAAGGGATTAATTAGAATTATGGAATTAATATTAGAATTATCATCGCACACATTACTATAAGGGATTACTACCTATAATAGATAAAAAAAATTCACAAATGTAAATCCCAATTATTGTTACAAATTCCAGCAAATAGGACTCATTAGGTATAACGAAAGTATATACGAAGACAAGTCAACAAATGGCGCGTAAATAAAAATAAATTGTAGCCCCACTACGATGTATGTATCGAGATGTATCGACATAGCACGCGACGTTATTACATACAGAAGTTATTCGCTCCCCATCGGGCGCGGGTGGAGTGCCTCGATTAAAGCCGTAAATACTTTGAGATTAATTATCTCGTAAACAGGCACAGTGGCGCCCGCTAGCGACTCAAATCGCTCACCTACGCCGTGAGCGCGATACAAATTCAACTTTTCCAATTAAATTTCGTGAGGCATTAATAATTATTTGGGTACATCAATTTGTTTCGTCGCCGAGTTGCCTCGTGGAAATTCAAGCGACACACTGGGCTTAAACTAAGATAAGTCCTGAGATATTTGTGCATGAAATTTTAATTACTCTTAGATAATATGTTATGTTGTGTGTTTTCTATTTACCTTAGGATATAGGTAGACAGTGCAATTTTTTTGGTAAAAGTGAGAATTTTCATCGTTTTAGTTTCATGACGTTACCTAATAAATTAAATAATTTTATGTAAGGTACATAATTGATGATAGTTATGAAATTTTAAAGTCTGAATACGTCTTAAATGTATCAAATGTGTCTTTTACTTTTAGCATGCCTAGTTCAAACCGAAAGTTAATAGAAGAAAAGTCGGAGTTTCCGAAGTTTCATGGGGTTGCTTCCGCTATTAAAACTAGTTCATAATACATAACATCAATCATATTTATAAACATTTCATAAATAATTTTGTACGTATAGAAAATATACAATATTTCTAAAAGTTGAGGGGTTATAAGCACTTTAGCTAACATTAGAATTCATACAACAATTATTTACTATCTGCCTAACACCGATGGCGTGATAATCAACAATTCATTAATCCTATCCAAGAAATAAATATCCCGAGATAAATCTTGCTGAGCTTCGCTACTCCCTCCGAAGGAATGCTAACTTTGGAATTAATTAAATTAAACTTGGAAATGAAATATTAACACTTTAACGTATAAAATTTAATACCGTTAAGTTATAACGTGATTATTCAACTCCTCGACAATTTCCAAAAACATCTGGGAAATTAAATTGGTCGGGCGACGGCAGCGCCGCCTTGAGCCGCTTCCGCTTTGTGCGAGCCACGAACGGCGAGCGGCGCGTCGCCATTTCGCACTGTGAAATTAATTTTCTTCGTCTTTATGTAATTTAATTATAAACATTTCAATATGGCGCCTCGGGAATTTGCGCCGGGAGAGAAGTTAAATAGAAACGTTTGATACTTATCTTCTGATACACTTCAGAGATGATTGCGCCATTTCTACTAAATTAAATAATTTCAATTTAGGAACTCCGTATCAAATATCACTCGTCTGTGGCAGCGTCATAGAGCTTAGGCACTTGTCTTTGTAATACATATGTACATCATTTATAAGTAATCAAATAAATATGATATACCTACACATAAAGAAAATGAATATAAAAAAGTAACGTTTCACCAGTTACGTTTAAGTCCCATGGAATAGGTGGTGAGCTTATTGCCATACACCGGACACAATTCCAGACTCCGAGTCACTATTAGAAATTCTAAGTTAGAAAAATCCAATAGCACCCGACCCGGGATTTGAACCCAGGACCCCCCGATAGGCAGTCGCACTTGCAACCGCTCGACCAACGAGGCAGTCTAGTCAAATGAATATATATATATTTTAACATATGATTTTCAAATCAAAAGCACTCTAAAATACATGATGTACGTTATTAATAAAGCGACAATACTCTCGTTTGCTTATTATTTCTCTAGTATCTACCTAATTACTTTCAACTAATTACTTATATCTCATACCAGCTAATATTCAGGGTACAATGCGTAGGGTTTATTGAATGCACTTAGTGAATTCCATCTACAAAATTAAAATCTATCTATTTGTGAAGAGCGTACAGTTAACAGATGCCGCTGGCGTCCGTGCAATTTTGCTCTTAAAACGTTCACGCTCCGCTGACAAGAGGCGACATCAAACATACGCGGTGCCTGCAAACCTTTTGCCAGCTTATCTCCCATTCACTATCTGGATCTTCCCAAAAATATCTACAATCCACCCCATTATACCATGTTTATTAAATTTCATTTTACTTTCATACAACAACACTCTTGTCGGCTACTTTTTGTAGTGATTTGGGACATTTTACGGGTGGATTAGCTTGCGACGTCGCCTTTGTGACGGACCGGTACGACGTCTTTTTGTGAGTCCGGTATTATGGTTTGCTATTGCGCGTATTATGTCATAACAGTGAACCACTCGACGCACTAGCTTGTAAGTTTTTTGCCTCGTATTTTATTCTAAATTGAATTCTGCGTTGACAATGTCAGCGATGAAAACATCCTGCCTTTTTTTGCGTGCACTTCAATACGTAGAGATTAAGGCTTCAATCAATATTAGAGGTTCTTATGTTAGGTAGGTACAACCAATCTACAGGTAGATACTAGGCGTTTTTTGTCCGTGTCTTATGAGTACATATCATAAAGTAAATCAAACAATGTAACATACGAGTGCATATATTACGCATATTTTACTTCCCTAATCTGTTTCTAGAATAATTGAGTCTAGGCTAATCACTTTCTCAGTGACCAAATAAATCCCTTGTTGATATTTTCATCAGTCAACTTTAACCCTTAAGCTAACGCGTCAGATTAAACAATCCAGACCTTCGCCGATAGCAAAAGCAATAAGACTTACAACTCCACCCCTACCAAAACAATCCTGTATCTCGGTGTCTTCACTAATGGCGCAAGTTCGACAGTCGAAGTTAGTTCGAGTGTTCTACGGCTGCAATAAAGATAAATCCAGCAATAATATGTTCGGTTGGGCCTTACATGTAGGATTGCTTGGGCACGAAATTGAATTTGCATGGCGTCTTAAGTCGACACCGATTGAGACGATCGCGTATTCAGCCGTCTCGCTCCGTGGACAATTACGAGTTCGCCAACAGTTAGACGGCGATTACGCGGTTGAGCCTGTTGAGCCGGCAACACCCGGACACATCCAGCCTTTAAATATAACAAACATTCAAGTTTAACTTTTCCACTACTTAATAATTGTTAAACTGAAAAAAATATCTATAAAGTTATAATTGGTAGTGTGTGGAAATAATAATGTCCGTATGTAAGACGCGACTGCAATCTTCCTCAGAAGGCGCTTCTAATCCAACCGCCGGAGGGCCAGTGCCGCATGAAAGGAACCTCCTTATCCCTTGATCCCGTTGTTTACCAGACATTAAACAGATAACAAGTCCACGGCCTGATACTATTCGAGTAGATTAAAGCCCGGTGGCTGCCGTAATCCTTACTTCGATTAATTTCATCCAATACTTATTCCAGGAATGTTGGACGAAATTCACATTTTCACAGATGCGATGTAGGAGAAATTATTGTGTACTAAACATCGATAAACAAACACAAAACAAACTATAAATATTCATAAATATTTTAAAAATATTTATTAAATACATCTTGTATTGATAAAATAATATTTTATTCTATTACAAACAAAACAACGGATTTAAAAATATTATTTATTTGAACAGAATGCACCATTCTGTATGTTTGCAGTCCAACTTTCCTACGGTTGTAACGTATGAAATAACACAGGGGTAACGTGGATTAGTCCGTGATAGCTTAACCTCAATGTTAATTATGTCATACATCTGTCGTAGATGGCAGTCCCACGGGCTGGGAGCCAGTGATGCGCGCGGCAAACACACGCGTCCGTGCATGTAACAACTTTGCGACTGATACCTTCATGCTCCAAGTGCCCCCAAAGACCTTGATTGAGTCCGCCTGATGCAAATAGTGTACATGACAAATTTAATTTGTGGCCGCACGCGCTGTGACAGATTGGCGGGGGTTTCCGTTTGATGAGTCTGCGTTAAATTTTATGACTGGTTTAGTTTCGTTAATGCATTCTCCGAACATAATATTTTTAAAGTCGTTGCAAATTATTATGTATATACTATATAATATTATTACCCTCATTTCATTCCAGTCGTGGAATAAATTAGGGTAATATTGTTTTATGCAACCATTTATAACCCTTATTTATATATTTAGGTACATTTCAAAATGACTAAAAGTCAATGAAGCGTTTTTAGCCCTTTTTGTACTATACCTACATGTCGATCAATTCGTACACCAGAAATTTCGTCCCAAAATGACGTCAAATAGAGTCAATTTGAATACAGTTTGCATGCAGTTCACGATTACGTACAAAACCTATCTAATTAGCCGTCCTTGCGACCAACAAGACGTATTCCAATATTTGTGTTGGCCGTCTTAAATCACATTTACTTACGTCTGTAACAAGGGGCCAGGTACTGGTGTATTTGTCGACCGATGAAATTTAGTTTGGCCTGATCAAATTCAAGTCATGTAGCCGACTCGAACAACGGTAACCACACGGGGTAGCCAGCCGCACACAAAATACCTATTCGCCCAAATGCTTTCTGTATTTGCAACCTAAAACGGTCTAGTTAAATAACCTTACACGCAAATATCTCAATTGGCTCCACTGTTAGTTGCATTGAAATCCACGCTTTGTTTTTATACGAAAATATTTTTATTATAACGATAAGTTAAAAAAGAAAAATTTGCCTATTATGACATAGTATGCTATAATATTTTATTTTACTAAACATACTTCGTTTCTTCTTTCATCTTCACGCCTGTAATTCCCAAAGGGGTGAGCAAAGGAGTATACCGCACTTCCACGAACCACATGTAAAATTTTACGTCCCACCATGGGACAGGGGGTGACCGTATTGCCTAATATCAGGCACAAATCCAGAATCAGATTAGCAGAGCTGTATTACCTATATGTAGTAACTAGAAATTCTAAGTAAGAAAAATCCGATGATACTTGACAGTAATCAAACCAAGGACCTCTCGATCAGCATTCGCGCTTGCAATCACTCAACCAACGAGGCAGTCAATTATTGTAATCTTCTTAATTGATATTTCAAATAATTATAACAACAAAGCAAAGAAAAATAACAAGTTAAAATGGCACAGTATATTCATTTAAAAATTAACATGAATGTAACTTACATATAAAGCACACAAACATTAAGTTACGCGAAACCAAACATTAACATTACGACGCCAACCCCTTATATTTAATTCCCATCAGAAGCAAATCAACAAACTAACTCGTGTTTGACGTCTCCCTAAAGCAACCTAACGACATTATTAATATACAACTTGTCGACCACAGCCATCTTGATGATAAACTCCGAGTCGACTCTCGATCTGTAAACACAAATATAAAGCTAATTAAAAAGTTTCTAAATAAATTATGAGCGGGATCGAGATGGACTCGGTACCAAGATTGTAGCGAAGATTTAATCAAAGTGGGTGTCGTCGCGAGGAATGTACACCGTACGATCGGGCGTGCCGCGGAAAGTTTCGTGGTAGCAAAGCAAATGTTTGCCTGACAGTTGCGCCTACAAACATCGGCCTCGCACTCGGAGAATTCCAAATTTAGATTATATATTCATAACAGGCGCCGTCGATCTGTTCATTTCGTAAATCCCAAGAGACACCGTTACCCGACTAGTCCTAGTCACAGTCAGACGGTTAGTTTATTATAATTTTAAAATGTACTCAAGGATGTTTGCTTAGATGTCCCAAATGGAAATATCTATGTTATAATAATGGCGACCGCGTAACGCATTCGCGCAACCACCTCACATCCTAATGAACTTGGTTTCGATATAACGCGATCAGATAAAGGTTAACAAATCTCCGCATTTTCATATGGCGCCGCGTTTAATCACGAACAGTCCTATAAAAACAAGAAGCGCATGTACAATCCCATCGGACTATTAATCCGAGCCGACGTTAGAGCGCGACAAAGGCGAGTCAGCTCATAAAATTTATAGGCGATCGAATGAGATAATATGGTCGACGTTAAGAGCAGCTTAGACAGTTTGGAAATTTAAATGTGAAGTAAGTTTTGCGAGATTGCGCGGTATAAATCAGCGAGGCGCGGGCGCGTCTCGTCAGCGCGGGACGATAAATCCGCGGCTCCCCTGAGCGCACCGTCCTCCATCTTCCAACACGCCTCCATCCACGTGTGTGTTCCACTCGTACATAGTGATTTTATGCTATCATTCATATGGGATTTAACTCGCAAAAAGCGTGAGATCTGAATTAAGTTTGCTGTTGAGGTGATTTTTTAAATAAAGAGTCTACTTGTCTAGTCTACTTGTAAGAGAGTACATGTCTACTTTGGAGTCTAATGTCGTCAAATATACGCGCCTGTTGAAGAAACTTTCGACAATTTAAAAAATGCTTAGAACTTAATTCCGCGGATGATTCCTTGATGGTGCTAAAGAATTTCGCGCCAAATTCAAACGCGTATCTAAATATTGTGTCAGTTGAATTGTTCCAAGCGAAATTAATTAAATAATAAATTTTCACGTTTCTCACTTATCCCGTCTGTCAGCTGTAGCGTCCAAGGTATTTTACGCTAACTTCGTCTAATTCTTTTTCACGCTACATTTCAAGAATCTTATTTTTGTAATTACAAAAATGTCTAGTACGCCAACGTTATCCTTAATTGCTGGACATAAAAATTCCATTTAAATTTCCCTTTTAACGATCAGGGGAGGCGTGTCTAATTGTTATAATACACTCGTTTCCGTATTTTTATTGTCGGTACAATAATTAGTATCTACATAACGTTGCGTCGCGTTCCATAAGTAGGACAGTAATTAAACTTTTGGACGTCTGTTTGTACAAAGTAAAACAATATTGCAGGGATTTTAAATAGAGAAGGGTCAGCGAGATCGCGTCGGATATTTTAGAAATGGAAAGAAAAGCTATTTACTGCTTATCAACGGGAAGATTACAATGAAATGTTTACAACGCGGAGCCACCAGATATTTGTAGCGCTGTACGTCCAAATAAGAAATACATGTTGCTTCAGAGAATGTATACATTTCACATTTGTTACAGGTTTGATATATTATATTATAAACAGCAGATTAAAATCATACGTAATTTAATTATGGCATAATTATTATGTATTAATCACAGCAGTATCTCTGGATGACAGAATAGAGTCTCTCCGCCTGATCTCAAATTGGTATTATTCGTATTTAAGCAGAAAACTAATAAATACATTATGCATATATTTACATGTACACATTTAAATACATGCTTATATATACATACCTACATAATCCAGATACATGCTAAATACTTGTACACATGACATAAATATTTGTCCTATTGGGAATCGAACCCTCGACACCAGTTCTGCAGGGATCTGATTAACCGGACAATATAAGTTAATAAATTGATAACGTAACATCACGCCTGCAGTCCCCGAAGGGTTAGGCAGAGGGATTTAGTACAGCCCCACGTTCCACCAGTTACGTTTAAGTCTCGTGGAATAGTTGTTGAAGCTATTGCCATACACCGGGCACAAATCCAGACTCCGAGTCACTACTAGAAATTCTAAATTAGAATAATTCAACCCGGGATTTTGTTTTATTCATCAGTACAATAACTT